>JAVTVY010030447.1:0-131072 GCA_036873755.1 Hanleya hanleyi | reverse complement strand
ACACTGTAACCAGACAACATGAGGTTGTTTGTGTCGTGCTTCTCAATCACCGTACGACACGTTCACTGATCATATTCCGTGAACATAAAATGCTAATAACTTTATACATATCTGTGCTTCCGTCATCGTACCTGATAATGTGACATTTCCAAAAACAAATTGGAAATGAAAATGAATGATAGGCTACTGGGGATGCTAGATTGTGTTGTTGTTGTATTGTTTTTTTTTCAATTATTTATCATTTGACCAGTGAAAGTAATTATTTATCATTTGCCTAGCAATTATCAAAATTAATTAATTATTTGTCATTCTGTCTTACTACATGAGGTAATAAAAACATTTTGAAACTCGAAGAAAGTTTGCGGGTGGGCATAAAAAATAAAATCCTCAGGACAACAATGGATAGTTTTCTTATCAAACGCCATCGTTTAAACATAAATCGCATATCAGCATATATAGAAATTTTGACAAAATTAGTGTACAAGTAAGTTTTGGGTGGGACAGGTAGAAAAAAACCTTACCTGTCACATGTAACAGGTGGACTAAAAAAAACCTTTTCATGCCATTTCATTACTGATGCCGTCACTGTTCATATCAATCGAAATAATCACAAGATCTCTTCCCATGTGTAGATATGAATTCGTTTGCCTTTTATTGCGTTTACGGTGAAGTAATTACAATTCATGTGAAATTTCCACACACATTTTCCGGGCTCCATGCTTGTTCTAAATTTTAATGATCACGTATAAAGTCTGTCTGTTCGTCTTCAATAATTCCGAAAGTCACGATGAGCTGAAAGTTAGAAGTTTACTATATATTGTTCAAGCATTTTATTGACATTTCTTCAGGTTGTCAAATTGAAATAAAAGAAAACTCAGAGTATTGATATAATTCAACTTGTTTATCAGCTCACTCACATTATTGGCATTCTTGTAATCCACGACGATAAAATTGGATTCCCGTGGATTCCCGTGTGACTAAATTATGGGAATCCATTTGGATTCTGGTTAAATTTGACGAAAAACCAGCCCTGATGTAACCACTTATATCTGAAGAACTGTGCTCAATACAGCTACCAAATTTTGGAAACTAATTATTTATCTACTTGTATTCTACAATCGTACAAAACAGTCGTCTCAGACCTCGTGGGGATTGACCTGGGGTGGCATTTTGCACACTCCAGATCATGGTAAGAATAGACCTCAGCCCGTTCAGAGAGCTTGTCGTAAGAGGCGACTAACTGGGGCACCCATGGGGTTCCCGAGTTTTAAAAGGAATAGGACCCTACCCGTGTGGTTTCCGAGTGTGAAAAGGAATAGGAACCAAACGTCGTGATATGACTGAAATAGTGTTGAAAGCGACATTATTAAATCATATTCATTCACCCCTATTCGTCTCAGCCCTTATTTTACAGTTACAGACCTTTTTTTGTGTATTAATCTATATATGATTTTGTGATATATATTCTTGAGTGTAGCTGTTATATCTGCAGAATTGATGATATTCTCTAAAAAGGACAATTCTGGGTGATTAGTATAGCCATAATATGTTGCACAGTCTCGGCATATTTCTCAATTGCTTGGGGGAAGCCGAGGAGTTTTGTGAGTCTAAAACTCATGTTCTTTTTTGTGATTCAGGCATGCACAACATACTGGAACTGATAATTGACATTACATGTATTCCAGCACCCTTTGGTTTATATACATGCTTTATTATAACACAAGCTTGCCGGTTTCATATGTTTAGCAAAAAAAGAAAAGTGATGCTGAGCTCGTTATAAGTTTTTATCCTCTCCAAAAGCCCCTGCATGTTGCTTCAGCCATGCCACTGTTTCTCACTAATTCCACACTTTGAAAACACTGCTGCCCTTGTGTATTGTTTGGCTGTGCGAACAGGCTGCTGTTTAAAGGTGAACTGAAAAGCTTTCCAATGTTCTGTTAAAATGTCATAAAACAAGAACTTCTATAGTTGTTACAATTATGTGTGGTAATAGTTCTGTGGGTTATTGTTTTATTTTGGGTATATGAGAAGTCAAAACTTATACCGAGAGCCAGAACTTTTAAAAACGTCATCGCTTGCCTCCCGTTGTTTTTGGAACGTCATGACGTTATAGTGGTCCTCGTTCATTCATCCGACGTAGCATGACGTCACATTTGAATAAAAGTTGAATGACGGGGACCACTATAATGTCATAACGTTCTACAAACCAAGAGAGACAAGCGATGCAAGTTTTCAAGACGGATTTATAACAGGATAACTTAAATATTGTTATTAGTACAATTTTGCAAACTATATTTGCCCCAAAAACTTATAAAAGTTATGTCACATAAGATAAGTTGTATATAAGGCCAAAAAAAAATATATGTCTGTTTCTGATTACGGGCCAGAAAAAAATAGAGTAGGTAGGGCCAAAAAAATTTTTATTTTGGAAATAAATTTTATTTTGATGTCCAGTACTCTTGTCCCATATACAATGGTCTACAAATATATTCTTGATTGTATAACATTCCCACCCACTTTAACATATTCTCCCAGGACACATCCCCCCATATTTTCAGATATTCAAAAGATCTTATCCCCCAAAAGATAAAGGGGGGGAGATACCCTCAAAATATATTGTTGGTATTTTTATCTCTACTGGATCCAGCAAATCTTGATATTTCAATAAGTTCTGCTGAAACCAGTTATTGTACTGATATTATGGAAATGAGAATTGCCAATAATGTGTTTGACTGCTGTTTACCACCAAAACGAGTATCGTTTTAATTTATTAACTTGATATGCAAAACAATATATTTCAAGGATTTCCGCCCAGAAATGATGAAATTTTTAGTGAAAAATACAAAATTCCATGTGGAATTTCAGTGCCTTCCATAGGGAGAGTGTACTTATTTTCTGGAAAAGCCTGAAGAAAAAATTGACATATACAACATAAAATGAAATGGGAAAATAATTTGAACATCATGGAGGTTTGTACCAGCGACTAGCTAATTCGAACAATTTGAGAAACGAGACGCGATTCCTGACTGTACAACAGTACAATGATTTGAACAAGCCATTTCTCGAAAACAGAAGAATTATTACTTGCTTGAATCTTGGAGGTTTATTTCAATGCATTCATAATAAAACAAGTCGGGGGAAATTTTGGATTTTTTAGCGGAGAAATGGTACCGGTCGGTTAGACTTTGACGGCGACTAGCTTTGACTGTGTCGTCGCCGGTTTCGCTGAAAACGAACACCACTTGCAAGCTGCCGTGTCCGCTAAACACTGCTTTAACAAACGTCATTTCAAGCCATCAAATCAGTAGATTTCTTTCGAAGTTGATGGAGAATATGTTTAAAATTGTCCTGGTAAACATGATCAAGTCGACTGAAGTGTAATCGGGTTGCTGATTTCTCGATTCCCGACCTAGAAGTAGGTGCTTTATTTCCTGAAAAGATTGTCAACCTGCCGCCATGCCATGCGGTCAGCTCCAGTCACACTTTACGGTATGCTGACTGTGGGCGCGCCGCTTTACGGTTGTTGTTGTTGTTGTTGTTGTCGTAAAACGCGGCCTTGGTAGTGATTTCGTTGGAATTTGCTGATAAAATTTTTAGAGTCGCACGATTTATCTAGACTCGGTCGGGTAACCGGAAACAGACATATTTTTTTTCTTGGCCTAAGCAACAATTTAGATAAAATTAAAAGCTTTGCAGTTCACCTTTAAAGAAAAACATTTTTGAAGAATCAATCTGATATAATATGGCCACACTTTTCATGAAATCTAAATTTAACTGTTAAAGATGTTACATATTTTCTCTCCCCCAGATATACTTTATCATGTTAATAAAATCAAGCACATCTAGATTGTACTGTTGTGTTGTAGCATGAAAGTACACAAACACATTGTTGTATATATTACGCATTCCCGCAGAATAATTCACGGGAATCCAAGATTCCTGTAACATTTTAGCTCTGTATAGAAATGATAGCTTTGCATTCCAGTAGTTGGATTCTAATAGTTGGATTGCAAGATCTTTTTGGATTCCTGTGAATAATGAAGAAAAGTAAGGTTTGCATATATACCAATGGATGTATTATACTTCAACTCCACCCATTGATCATTACTATATAAAGTAAGGTTTGCATATATACCAATGGATGTATTATACTTCAACTCCACACATTGATCATTACTATATAAAGTAAGGTTTGCATATATACCCATGTATTATACTTCAGCTCCACACATTGATCATTACTATATAAAGTAAGATTTGCATATATACCCATGTATTATACTTCAACTCCACACATTGATCATTACTATATAAAGTAACGCTTGCATATATACCAATGGATGTATTATACTTCAACTCCACCCATTGATCATTACTATATAAAGTAAGGTTTGCATATATACCAATGGATGTATTATACTTCAACTCCACCCATTGATCATTACTATATAAAGTAAGGTTTGCATATATACCAATGGATGTATTTATACTTCAACTCCACCCATTGCCCATTGATCATTACTATATAAAGTAAGGTTTGCATATATACCAATGGATGTATTATATTTCAACTCCACCCATTGATCATTACTATATAAAGTAAGGTTTGCATATATACCAATGGATGTATTATACTTCAACTCCACCCATTGATCATTACTATATAAAGTAAGGTTTGCATATATATCAATGGATGTATTATACTTCAACTCCACACATTGATCATTACTATATAAAGTAAGGTTTGCATATATACCAATGGATGTATTATACTTCAACTCCACACATTGATCATTACTATATAAAGTAAGGTTTGCATATATACCAATGGATGTATTATACTTCAACTCCACACATTGATCATTACTATATAAAGTAAGGTTTGCATATATACCAATGGATGTATTATACTTCAACTCCACACATTGATCATTACTATATAAAGTAAGGTTTGCATATATACCAATGGATGTATTATACTTCAACTCCACCCATTGATCATTACTATATAAAGTAAGGTTGGCATATGTACCAATGGATGTATTATACTTCAACTCCACACGTTGATCATTACTATATAAAGTAAGGTTTGCATATATACCAATGGATGTATTATACTTCAACTCCACACGTTGATCATTACTATATAAAGTAAGGTTTGCATATATACCAATGGATGTATTATACTTCAACTCCACACATTGGTCATTACTATATAAAGTAAGGTTTGCATAGATACCAATGGATGTATTATACTTCAACTCCACCCATTGATCATTACTATATAAAGTAAGGTTTGCATATATACCAATGGATGTATTATACTTCAACTCCACACGTTGATCATTACTATATAAAGTAAGGTTTGCATATATACCAATGGATGTATTATACTTCAACTCCACACATTGATCATTACTATATAAAGTAAGGTTTGCATATATACCAATGGATGTATTATACTTCAACTCCACACATTGATCATTACTATATAAAGTAAGATTTGCATATATACCCATGTATTATACTTCAACTCCACCCATTGATCATTACTATATAAAGTACGGTTTGCATATATACCCATGTATTATACTTCAACTCCACACATTGATCATTACTATATAAAGTAAGATTTGCATATATACCCATGTACTATTATATTTCAGCTCCACACATTGATCATTACTATATAAAGTGAGATTTGCATATATACCCATGTATTATATTTCAACTCCACACATTGATCATTTTAATTTGAAATTCTGGTTCTTGTTATCGTAATTACAGCCATGTGGGGCTTCCATGACCGTGACTTGATATTACGGAAGGCGCTGTATAACTCCATGACCAGTGGGACATTCCACGGGGCTCTATTTAGACAGTGGCGATACCAGCAAACTCAAGTCAACAAACAGGTTTACCATCCACTATCATGACTATGAATATAATATACATATTCTGTTCTTGTTGACATGACCAGTAGTTGTAGTACCTGTCCTAGCTATTATAATTTTGCCCCTTGTTTCTTCTGTGTTAATCATCAGCACATAGACTCCGTAAACATAAATGTAAGCCAATGGAAAGACTGCCTTGAATCTCCATTGATATGCATAGTGCTTCATTTCAGTGATTTTACCTCTAATTTCGCAGTTTCAGGTCAGTCAGATTTTGCTTGCATGTAATTTATTTGTGGCAATAAATGGCAGGAGGGAAAAAATTCCTGAAAATTTACTGCAATTGTGTCTGTGCATGCTGACTGGGAGAATTCATTATTTCAGACCGGTTTAATATACTCAGAGGAAGAGTGGAAGAGAGAGTGGGAGAATCTGCTCCGTCTCGCCTCCACACAACCCCGTCGCATTGAGGAACACATAACTCGTGAAAAAAGCTGCTGTGATAGCCCAGTTACTCAGGGGTAAGAGCTCTTTTGTCTCTGGAGGGAGAAATATGTGTGTTAGCAGGCAGCATGGTATTCAGTAGTCCATGATCCTTCAGACATACGGTAATCCCTCTAATAATTCAATCCCGTATCATTATTCAATCACCTCCAATTTTGGGGACAAATTCAATCGGCTGTTCTGATAAATTTGATCACCCTCTCAAATCATTGAAATAATGAAGAATAATGGATTATCTGCATGTTTTTGAACCGTTTCATTAACTTCCTGTTGTAATACATTTGATCACACCCGACATTGTAGTGCAACATTTCACTTTCTGTGATTGTTGTACATTGAACATTTGAACGCTATATCAAAAACTTATTACTGTAAATTTCATACTTCAGAAGTAGAGTTCTATTGAAAACAGATTTTTGGTCTAAAATAGCCTGGCATTGCAAACATTAATCATTAGTGATGCAAATACTAAGGGACTGATTGATATATTTAGCTCACTATCACCAGATGGTGGGCTGTTCAAATCACTTTTCGTCCGTGGTCCGTCGTTCGTCGGTCCGTCCGTAAACAAGTCTTGTTATTGCGATTTCTCAGGAACTACTGCATGGATCTTTTTGAAATTTGGTACACAGGTTCCCCTTGGGGTCTAGTTTTGCAAGATACCTTTTCTGGTCCGATTCGAAAATCCAATATGGCCACCAGTCGACCATCTTGGATTTTCCCATGAATTTTGTTATCACGATTTCTCCGGAACTACTGCATGGATCTTTCTGAAATTTGGTACACAGGTTTCCCTTGGGCTCTTAGTTGTGCAAGATAACTTTTCTGGTTCGATTCGAAGGTCCAAGATGGCCGCATCTTGGATTTCCCCATGAAAGTTTGTTATCACGATTTCTCAGGAACTACTGCATGGATCTTTCTCAAATTTGGTACACAGGTTCCCCTTGGGGTCTAGTTTTGCAAGATACCTTTTCTGGTCCGATTCGAAAATCCAATATGGCCACCAGTCGACCATCTTGGATTTTCCCATGAATTTTGTTATCACGATTTCTCCGGAACTACTGCATGGATCTTTCTGAAATTTGGTACACAGGTTTCCCTTGGGCTCTTAGTTGTGCAAGATAACTTTTCTGGTTCGATTCGAAGGTCCAAGATGGCCGCATCTTGGATTTCCCCATGAAAGTTTGTTATCACGATTTCTCAGGAACTACTGCGTGGATCTTTCTCAAATTTGGTACACAGGTTCCCCGTGGGATCTAGTTGTGCAAGGTGCCTTTTCTGGTCTGATTCGAAAATCCAATATGGCCACCAGCCGACCATCTTGGATTTCCCCATGAAACTTTGTCAACGCGATTTCTCAGGAACTACTGCATGGATCTTTCTCAAATTTGGTACACAGGTTCCCCTTGGGATTGAGTTGTGCAAGATACCTTTCCTGGCCCGATTCGAAAATCCAATATGGCCACCAGGCGACCATCTTGGATTTCCCCATGTAGACTACTACATGTTTTGATCCAAGGGAGATAATCAGGGTTCAGACAATTTCAAAGTTTCAACATTACTGCACGGACCGGATCCCTTCAGTATTAAGTTGTCTACCATCTTAATATTTTCGAGCCTGGTACATGTATCTTGAAGGAGATATCTCAAACTAGCCCAGTAAACAGAACAGAATTAGCATTCGTTCCTAATTATAAAATCTTAGGTATGTTTCATAGCTCATGCCAAAGTGTCAAAGAGATTTGTCTTCGCCTCCAGTACCCAATGATGACACACGCAAAAAAAAATACTACAAAACGAAGACAAATGATCCTCTGGACATTCACTTTCAGACTAACCTTGATCATTTCACTTGTACTAAAACAACCGACATCAAGTACAGTCTCTAGAAATCTTGCAACTTCTACAACTTATAAAGATAATATCTTGGTGTTTTCCAGTGTCCCTTTTTCGATCTTTTTCGCTCAAATTCGAAATTCTGCAAACAAAATTACAAATCAATCATTTGTTCTTAGTAACAATGGACAAAAAGATCCTCTTATCATTAGCTTAAAATTATCGGACAATGGTGGGCATCAAGATCCTTCAGGATCTCTCGTTTGAAATTCCAAATGATATGCTGCAATAATTTTGAAGTGATTGAATTGTAGAGAATTTTTTCCCACCAAGTGTGAAACCAGGGTAACAATCATGTGCTCTCATTTCATAGGACAAAGGAGACATGCAAACACTCAACAGTCGTGTATGAGAGTTTAGAGGAGTTCCACGTGTTTGTCTTGGCCCACGTCTTGAGACGGCCTGTGATAGTCGTGGCAGACAAGGTGCTACGTGACACCAATGGGGACGCACTGGCGCCGATACCATTTGGAGGAATTTATCTACCCGTGAGATGTAAACCTCAAAACTGCCATCGTACCCCACTGCTGCTGACATATGATGCTGCCCATTTCTCTGCCTTGGTGCCCATGGAGAGGGAAAGTTCGCCTGAAGATCAGCCTAACTTGCCAGGTGAGAAACTGCTTGACATGGCGAGAAATCACTTGACATGGCGAGAAACCGCTCGACAAGGTGAGAAACCACTTGACATGGCGAGAAACTGCATGACATGGCGAGAAACTGCTTGACATGGTGAGAAACCACTTGACATGGTGAGAAACTGCTTGACATGGTGAGAAACTGCTTGTCATGGTGAGAAACCACATGACATGGTGAGAAACCGCATGACATGGTGATGAGAAACTGCTTGACATGGTGAGAAACTGTTTGACAAGGTGAAGGAGAGTAGAATACAAATGATATGATAACCATCATCTACTAAAGTATAAGATAAAGCTCTATATTTATATGTTGTGATCTGTCAACTTTCACATCGCCTTAACACTGACCGTCTGCTGATAGCTCCTGCTGCCCCAGATGACCTTGGCCATTTGCACTTCGACTTTGAACGTGGCCAGTCTGGCAGTGTTCCATCATAGATATTGGAATCAATGATATTGCCGTGACAATAACATTTGTAGCATAATGAAATTGGGAGATGGAAATAAGAAAAAAAAAAAAATGAAAAATTCGAGTGGAGAATTTTTAAGTCTGCTTGGAAAATATAAAATATTTAAAGGAAACCACTTCCAAATATATTATTCTTATTGCCGTGCTTGGACAAAGTTCTCAGTACACATCCCCCCCATTTGTTGGACCCCTCACCATAAACATAATCTTCAATCCTTTCTTTCAAAAATGATTAATGGTATACATCCCACATTTTCTGTTTCAGTTGCCATCCCTGTGGTGGACTATAACTATGAACTGCTTCCACTTCACTTTGTGGTTGATCCGGGAGAAGACTTTGACTGGGAATCGCTGGTCAGAAGTGAAAGGCCGTCTCTCCTGGACATGACCTTCGATAAACGTTTAGAGTTACTGGAAAGGTATATGGACATGAACAAATTTCCGTTCACGAAACCAGACGGTGATAACGACAGTGATGGTCGATCCAGCGGTTCTGTCGAGTCTGACGAGAGCATGGGCAGTGGGGGTGGCAAGGACAAGCGAAAAGACACTAAGCTACAGCAACAGATGCATAGTGTGAGCAAACAGTTTGGCAGTCTGGGCAGGAGCATGGGCAAGAAGTTCAAGAAGAACTTCGGGAATATCGGGAAAGCTATGAAGGGCGAAAAAAACGGCATCAACAGCAGTAAGAATCCGACGATTATATCCGGAGTGACACAGAGCACCAAACTTACCGCCTCTATCCCTATGATGTTTGATCAAGATCAAATGGTCCTTTGTGCCAAATTATCTGCTCATCGATCACAAATCCAAGAACAGTTGGTGAAAAATTACCTCTCCGAGGCCCAGAAACGATTCGAAGTGGACAGAGAATTGAAGCGGATAAAGGGAGTTGAACTGCGGAAACGAGTCCCTGTTGAGAAGGAAGAAGTTGACCTGAGCAAAATACCAGCCAAGTGTGTCTCTCCCGGTTGTAGCATGTATGGGACAGCAGCCAGTAGCTACCTGTGTTCCGACTGTTACGCTAGGTCCAAGAAACAAGCGAAAGAGAATCTGCGCCACCCTCCTCCATTCACTTACAACACTTACCCTGGGCCAAGAACTCAACCCCAGCCTTTGACTGCCGATCCCCTCTACAGACTGGAGTGTGGCAAGTCCAAATTTTACGCTCCATGTGCGGAGGAAGAAAAGCTTGAGTTAAGGGAGCCGTCTAAGAACCTTCTAAAACCGACTGTCGGCAACGTAGCCATTATCACCAGGCCTGTGTCGGCAGGAGCGGCAGAAACGAGGTCTGTCAATGCAGGTAACACAAGTGTGTGCCGACCCCTGGCCTCTGTGAACCGAGGGAGTGAAGTGAATAGCAGTCTACCCTTGCTGTCTGGTCGGATGGCACGCACCCCTTCCCCCGACTGTCACTATGACAATGTGGAATACGAGAACAAACAGAACCAGTCGGACCAGCGTCGACAGTGTCGTGTTCCCGGCTGTCCCTTTTTTGGCTCCAACTCCACAAACTTCTACTGCTCGAAATGTTTTAATGAGAGGGAAAAGAGCCAGCTTACGCCACATGAAAATTACAAGCACAGATTGTAGTGAATAGCTCTTCAAATAATTGTACTTTCTTGATGGTCCATTTTACCTTTTTTCGAAAGTCGTTTGATCATGTTTATACTTTGTATATGATGTACGATACTTGTATATTTTGTATATTTAACTTTTTTTCCCCTTATTTACCATGTACTATTCACATGTGATTTGTCGATAAAATTACCGGGAATGAAAACAGCCCTTAAGGATGTTTGCTGTGTTATGATCGAAACTGACAGTTCTATTAGCTTATATGATACCTTGTACTAGTATGTAGTGCCATATTAATATATCAATGAATTAATCGTGTGAATATAGTGCTTAACTTTCTAATCCATTCAACCTGCAATTTTATATGCTTGTACATTAATGTAAACTATTTATAAACATATTTTATACATGTTATATATGCTACCATGGTTATTGTCCTATATATTGATATGGTCGTAAAATACTGCGGTAGGACCTTCATGTGTGCATTGTGATTTGTTCAGATTCTGTTGTGTAGTTAATGCTGTTAGTCGTGTTGTTTATAATGTTGATAATATTGTATTGTGGACATGTTCTAGTGAATCATGTTGAAGATTTCCTCAAATTAATCGTTTCATTTAATAAATGATCAGCAAAGACCGAGGCTGGCTCCGGCTTCTCGAGAGATTACTCTAATATTTTCTGTCGAAGGTTGAAATAGAAGCTATCTTCATAGAAACCATTCTGTCTCAATCCTTGAAGTGATCTTGAAAATCTATGTTGTAACTACTAACTTTCTATGATTTTATTATCTCGGCACAGTTTTTCAAACAAATATGTCGCATGTACATTCTAGAATATGTCGCTTTCCTTCTACACTATAATGCCATGTATGAAAGTTGTAAAAAGGTCGTTCTAGACATGTGCCTTTGAGGGGTTGATGTGTGATGAATAGCAGCATAGATTGGAGAGCCAGGCATAGTTTATCATGTACATCAAATGTGGGCAACATGCGACAGGCCACATGACACACAAAGTAGAAGGGAGACAAATCTATATATGATTGTGTGGTCAGAGAAAGTTACTTCCCCTGAAAGTCATTTGTAAGTTATTGTTGAAAACCAAGATTGAGTTCTACTCACAATTGATTCTAGATTGGTACTGTGTGGAGTCACATATATTCTTTGTCAACCAAACCTGGCATTGCCTCTTGTAGCTATGTTTGTACATGGTATCCTATGTTAATTAAAATTTGCAAGTGTTTAGTTAGAGAATTTACTAATTTGTGTTCATTTCAACAGTTCAGAACAGTTTCTTTTGTCATTGTGATGTGAATTTATCATAAGACTGCAGTTCTTTACCTTTTGTCTTTTGATGTACAATGTATTGTTGTTTTAAGCTATTTTGGGTTGGATACAAATGTTCATGTTCCAAGTTGACTCGAATGAGATTTCTTAAATGCCGAGTCGAGTCCGTTTATTAGAAGAGGGTCTTGTTTTTTTAATATAACCTGGTCCCCGTTAGGTCACGAATGTGCTTCCTCAGTTGAATTTAACCAAATGTGACTGATGAATCAGGAGCAAATTTAACCCATATCTGTATTTTTTGTTGTTGTTATACTGCTGAATGCATTAATATATTTTCCCCACTTTTATAGGACTGTTGAATCACAGATACACTCTCAAATGGTTGCTTTTGCAGCAAAGAGAGGGGTTATTTGCATCATCCATTGTCCTATCCTAGTGATGGTCCTATTCTAGCGATTGACCACAATTATGTTACAATTGAACATCTCAGAATTTCCAATGAATCAAGGTGGGAAAGATCTGCATTATCAATAAAAATATAATTTGATTGGTATGTGTGATAATTGTAGCTGACATTCAAACATTTGTCCATGAAACTTGAACAGTGGTTTATGATTCCCAGACCATTACTACATTGTAGATGGCATTATGTCTGAGTAGCAATGCTGGTGTTTGGAGGTTCGACTTCTTATAATTTGTTCGTTGAGTACAAATGAATAACCTAATAAAGACAGACAGATGACCAATTGATCTGGATCAGGAGAAAGAAGATAAATGTTGTTGTTGTTATTACGAATCTAATGCAAGAGGAATTTGGTCAAGGTGTATGCATGCTTACGGTTTATCATTCGTTTATTGCCTTGTTCAGGCAGTTTTACCATGTATCCTATGCATCGCTGTTGATTTAACAACGCACATATAGTACCATATAGACTATTAATTTGTTACTTGTTATCTATATACCATCCATATCTGACGTGTTCTCGTTAACATTGATTGCCGTGATGAAGATCACAAATATGTCATTGTTACAGGTGTATATTAATGTCTGGTATCGGGGTAATGTTTTATTGTATGCCGCTCTCATTTATGTTATTTATTTGTTGTTCGTCGGTGCGTGTCGTCTCCCCGACTGCTTCTCTGATATCAATAGTAATGAGCTATATTATCCCCAGGCAGGCTGTACTCATCTTCATTTTATCAAGCCAATTTCCACGTTCCCACTTCGAACCTGCCTTGATCTATCTGGTCACCTTCAGTATTCAAAATCCGAGGTGTAAATTTCACCTACGAATGATCGACGAACCGATCAGAACCTTGTGTTTAGAGTGACATCGTCCTCAAGTAGCGGCCCCATTCTTTCTAATATGGTGATTGTTTTGGCCAAATATATACAGGTCGGCCAATTAATAACCCTCTTCTATGACACATTTCAAAATTCAAATGTTTTTGAGGTCAGTGATGTCTCGTGCTTATTTATAAGTTCTTTGAACATTGAAGGGGGCCAGATATATCAAGGTAAGTTCGAAGTGGCAACTTAGAAATTACCTTGATAAAATGAAGATGGTTGTACTAGACTATGGTTGCACTTGCAAATGGTTGTGACAAAACACATTGACTCTGCAAGCAGTATTAATGTGTTTGTGACAACAAGGCTACAATATGCAATGAAAATTTCACAACAAACCTCTTGGTTTTATCATTTTGGATGTCCCTCGGTATTTGTTTTCTGATTCCAATGTTTTGATGCTTTGTTAATATGAGGTTTGATTGTCAGTCCTTCACCAAAAGCACGATGGTGTATGTAGTAGACCTCATTTCTTCTATTAAACTTATCTGCATGTAGCGCGACCTCATTCATAAATGTATGAAATCTGTATTTTGTTATCTTAGCCTCCTTTTAGGTTTCAGTTTGCAGTTATGGCATATTGTTTGTTTCCGTTACAGCAGTTTCTGATCATCAGACATGACGATGACATCAGACATGATGTGTTTGGTATGTTCTGAAGCCTAACAACAGTAGTTTCTTGAAATTAGGGCACGAGTTCCTTGATAGGAACGGCATATGCTGGTTATATCCAAACGGGATACACTATGCTCAGTTTGATGTTCTGATTCGGATGGAGAGAATTTCCAATTTCCCCCCATGCAATTGCATGGTATGGCATAAGCCATCCTTTGTCTGCCGAGTTCCAAAAGGTATGCCATGGGGTTCCTAGGAGTTCCAACTCGGTGCACCATGCCACTCTGGAATGCCTTGTGCTAGTTCCTAGCATGCCCCAATTTCAAGAACTTAACATTCAAATTATGTGGCCAACATTATTTTATTATTTTATATTCTACAACTGTACACAACTTGGCCATGTAATCTATAGTCCGCTTTGATCCTGGCTGGAGCCGCACTGCTGGTGAGAATTTTCAGACCAGGGATGATGACTATCAGAATAGCAACACTATATATTTGTCTATATTTATGTGAAATGTTAAAAGCTACCCATTTCATTTATAAGTCCATGAAGTTGTGACTCATCCACCGCCACACCCCTTTGGCATTTAATTTTGGCGAGTTGGAAATGCATGCAAAGGTTTCCAAGATGGAGGAAGAACACTGCACTTGCAGTACATTAATGATGTAGAACCCTGTGAAATTTCAAGCCAAAATTAACTCCAAAGATGAAATTTGTATTTTGTTCTTGTAATTAGCTTGATATACCGATTTTGACGTCCTCCGACATTATCGATCGGCGCAAATTAATGTGATCAACTGAGCAAACTATACCTGTTGCTTGCCAAACATTCTAATTTGCATATGTCAGATGCATTTCATCCATTTGTCAGATGCTGCTATTAATTGTACTGTTACATGTACTTGAATTTTGATCTCCACTTCTTTCTGCTCCCCATATATCGTATATAACCCATCTGAATTGCTATTGCTGATATACATGATCGAGCGTATTGAGAGTATACGTACAGTCTGGCCTACTGAAGTCTTATCTGGGTACCCTTTGTCAAACCTAATGATCTCATTAATGCTAACCTTTGATTATCAAGTATTTTACAGGACGTATTAAAAACCCTCACTGGTTTCTTTACAATTGTTACTTTGTTATTATTTCATTCAGTTGACAGTCGAGCAATATTATGGTACAGACCCAAAAATTAGAAAGAAAACAAGAAAAAGAGACGTTGATAATTAAGTCATGCATTTACAGAGCAAGACGCAACGCCATTTGGATTTCAGTCCTTCTTTATTCGTCGGCCAAGATTTTGAGGTATTGTCATGTGATGGCAGTTCCCATTCATCAGTCCACTCTGCTCGGTGTCTGGACAATATCTCTGGCAGTTATCTTAACAATTTATTACTGAGTGTGTTAGGGGATGATAATGTATCACATGACCATCATTGAGGTCAATATAATTCAAATGATTTATGTATGCGAGTGAATGCATTAGGGGAGATAGGTCAACGTTACTGTGGTTTAAAAATCTGGAAATAAACGAACACCTAATTTTTATGCAATAGGTACTGACCTTACTGACATGGGTAATACTCCTTCATGAAATGAAGAAATTGAACAATCCCACAGTATTTTCTGTTTCGCTGTCAACGCATGAACATCCCAATGCCATAACTTCCTCTCCTTCCACAATGCGGTAGAGTAGTGTCTAGAAGAAGCTGCATGATATATGTGAAGTTCACCCTTTCCATAGCGAGAAAGTCATCTAGGAGGTGTTCAAATCATCCAAACACCTCAACAAAAGTAAGTTCCCCCCTAAACATTGGTTAATATTTTCTAAGATATTTATGCTATTGTAACGAGATTTCTCACAGAGCATTAGTTTGACCAGCGCAACAGTCGATGAAAATGATTACCCTTTATGTGGTGCTATGCCTGAATGAGAATGCATTGAATGTAAGACGGTAGCATTTCCATAAATTGCAAAACAGATTATTAAAGACAGATTTTATTCAGTAACGAACAAATCCTAACCGTTGGAGCAAAAATAGTGTTATCCAATCACACGATTTGACCAGAGCAACAATCGATGAAAAAGATTCCACTGTACCTGGTGCTATGCCTGAACGAGCATGCATTGAATGCAAGACGGTAGCATTTCCATAAATTGCAAAACAGATTATTAAAGACAGATCTTATTCAATAACGAACAAATCCTAAGCGGTAGAGCAAGACAGTCGTATCCAATCACACGATTTGACCAGAGCAGCAATCGGTGAATATGATGACCGTGTAGGTGGTGCTATGCCTTAACCCTGTCTGGCCTGGAGGGCCATTATAGCCCCTCCTACCAAACTTTCTCTCCTATCTCCAGAGCAACAACAAAATCATAGCAGACTTTTTAGTTTGTCATATTTGGGTCAGTTTGAACGTAATTGCATATCCCCAGAGCAGAGAATCCTGGGTAAATCACTGGGACCCCCCCCCCCCACAGAATAGTCTGAAAATTGGATGCTGAAACTTACCACACTACACCCTTGGGTCACCCTCTACCAGAACATGATGCAAACATTTGATGACGTCACAGTGACGTCATTTTCAAAAAAGTATTTTTGGTCGATTTTTTGGGGTCAGATTTTTCGAATTTTTTATGTATGTATTTTCTTTGCAAAAACTGCATGATAAATTAGTAAATAATAGTCCGATGGGAAATGAAATCATTTTCACCCACTTTTTCGCGAGGAAAAGCAGAACGTTTGAAGAAAAATGATGAAAACATCACTTTTCTGGTAGGCCTACCTCACATGGCCGCCATCTTGGATTTACTCATGATCCTCAGTTTGGACGTATTTGCATACCCCCCGAACAGACTCCAATGTGACAAACTAAAAAGTCTGCTTTCATTTTGTTGTTGCTCCGGAGATAGGAGAGAAAGTTTGGTAGGTCGGGATCAGATAATCGACTGAAATGCTTTGAATTCGACTGAAGAAACGGAAACTCGGCCGGTTATTTGTTGATAGCTCGCTTAATACTGGTTCGATTCTGACAATCTAAACGTTCCGAAGTAGCTGAAGAGATTTTTATTTTCGAGATAGTGGGCAACTGAAATAATCGTGTCGACTTCGCTGAAATGTTTTCTGGACCGATCGACATGCGGTTTTTCTTGTCTGGAAAATTATTGCCTGAACTGACTGAAATACATGTACTTTTAGGTTTCCGGAATGCTCTACTTTTTGACGAATAAAATGATATAAAATTTATGCATGTATCTTCTACCGTTTTCCGTAAAAGGGTTCGCTGAAATAAAGCGATTGAAAATCAAAACATTTTCAGCCGAATCGGCGGTAAAACGGGTGACAGAAGCGAATTAAAAACTCGGATTTGAAGACGGACTTCAGAAGAGTCCGAAAATCCGGAATCGGGATCGCGGGTAAGTTTATAGGAAGATTGGTTATGTCGGTAGGTCGTAAATGTCGAATTAAATTTAAAAAGCATAGTTTGCACAAAAAATATCCTATTTTTCAAATAAATGAATGTTTGTCATGTAATAACTTAATGTAAATGGAAATAGTGAAAATTTTGAATTGATAATTAATTTTAAATACATATATTTTTATAATCGAAATGAAAAATGACCAGGAATATACATATTTTGTTCTCAGTAATTTTTGTTCTTGGATTTACTAATTGATAATACATTTAATTTATAAAATGAAGTAAAAATAATTTTGACAAGTGAAAAAATGATTTTGGAACACTGTTCACACACTAATTGGTCCTTTGTTCCGGAAATCCTAAAAAAACAACAAAGGAGTAACATAAAAGAAATAATCTCTGTCTACTGAATATGTCTGTCACAAAACCAATCAGTAGAATTGTCATTTGGCTGAGCACAAGACAAATGTTTCCAAACAGTACACCTTTACCTACCATCTTTCCCGTCACAACCTACCATGTCTTCAAAACAATCAGGCTTACCACACGAACAAAAACGACTAATAACTTTGTTCACCGACCTAATTCTAACTGTCTTTCCACTCTCGTTAGTCCGTGGGAAGGGTGACATTTTCCCATCTTCTAAACACTGAAGTAAATGTTTTCTTAGAGTATGTGGATTGAAAGTCAAAGTAGTCTTACCAAGGTAACCGTAAAAACAGAACTAAGTTAGCTATAGCAGTAGTATATAGACAGCACGAAGGCCCCCATTTTCCAGGGAGGTAACTCTTGGTCCCCTTTTTTCCAGGTTAAAGGTATAGGGAACTCCCCATCATCTCAATCTCGAAACCAGAGCTATCCGGTCCTGTCCTCCCTACTAGGCTCTGGGACGGCGCTCAGCCGTACGATCGATCATTGGCTAGCACACAAAACCCTAGAATTCAGAACATAACGAGGGCGTCTCTGTGGAGATCATGTCTATGTCCCGACGTCATGGATGCTACGAGCGCGTCTGCGCAATGATGTACTCAATATGCATTCTTGTGAAATATTTTCTATTATGACGTCAAGACGTCATGACGCTGGCCATGCAAGAGACTCATGACTGACGTTTCACAAGGAATTGGATATGTTCCAATGGAACCGGAAGGAACGAATTTTTCGATGTATTATGGGACCCACTTTCAGTGAGCGTCGTCCCAGGGGTTCGTCGGAGCGGCCAATTTTCCAGCGGAGAGCGACCCCCGGTGGCGACGTTGCCCATCATCTCCCCAAGAGTTCCGACAGGGGAGGGAGTTCCGCCAGGGGGCGCCACCAGCTCAAGGTCAAAAGTAGTTCCGGCAAAGGGCCCCTGGGCATGTATTCTTCCGCGGTGATGCGGTCTAGTGGTGATGCGGTCGCTGGAAAAAGCTTCCGCGGAGAAAAAGTAGTCCCCAGACTTCAAATACGCTGCATGGTCCGATTGGGTCGAGTGAGGTATCAAAGTGAAGTATTCGTGAAGGGGCATCCAGTCATGGGTGGGTGTATGTAAAATTAGGATTTTTTTCCGAAACTATAAAAAGCGGAACACGGACTTTACCCCTAAAATAGGGGAAAAACCCTATCAACCCTAGCCAAAAGGGCTAATATCGGTCCCCGGGCTTATCGGGGCCTGCCTATCAAGTCAATGGGGTGGGTGTATGTAAAATTAGGATTTGTCTCCGAAAATATAAAAAGCGGAACACGGACTTTACCCCTAAAATAGGGGAAAACCCCTATCAACCCTAGCCAAAAGGGCTAATATCGGTCCCCGGGTTTATCGGGGCCTGCCTATCAAGTCATTGGGGTGAGTGCATGTAAAATTAGGATTTTTTCCCGAAACTATAAAAAGCGGAACACGCACTTTACCCCTAAAATAGGGGAAAACCCCTATCAACCCTAGTCAAAAGGGCTAGTATCGGTCCCCGGGCTTATCGGGGCCTGCCTATCCAGTCAATGGGGTGGGTGCATGTAAAATTAGGATTTTTACCCGAAACTATAAAAAGCGGAACACCGACTTTACCCCTACAATAGGGGTCTGTATTATACAATATAAGGGGAAATGCCTGTATGGGGTATGGGGATGGTCATTTTTTTTCGTGGGCTTTACTATGGCTTGTGGGGTCTCGTTTTTCTCGTTTCGCCAAGAAAATGACAATGGGAAGGGTCCCGGAGCGAATCGATGAAATTTTTGGGAAAAGTCACCGAGGTCTGTATATAGGCTCATACTGGCTATATGGTGGGGAGGGGTGGTCAATTTTTTTTGTGGGTGTTACTATGGCTTGTGGGGTCTCGTTTTTGTCGTCTCACCAAGCAAAACACGATGGGAGGGGTCCCGGAGCGAATCGGTGAAATGTTTGGAAAAAGTCACCGAGGTCTGCATATAGGCCCATAGGCTGGCCATGGGGGGTATAGGTTCAACCTGGGAAATTCACACACGTTCATTGTGATATGGGTTGTGGGGTCTGGTTTTTCACGTCTCGTCATTTAGAACACAATGGGAGGGGTCCCGGAGCGAATCGGTGAAATTTTTGGGAAAAGTACCGGGTAGGCCTGTATATAGGCCTATAGGCGGGCTATACGGGGGTATAGGTTCAGCCTGGGAAATTCACACACGTTCATTGTGAAATGGGTTGTTTGGATTTGTTTTTCACGTCTCGTCATTTAGAACACGATGGGAAGGGTCCCGGAGCGAAACGGTGAAATTTTTGGAAAAAGTTCACCGAGGCCTGGGTAGGCCCATAGGCCTATACTGCATGGCTATGGGGGTATAGGCCCATACGGGGTGGACGTTTTGGGGTCTAGGTGAGCCCCTAATGATCCTATGATGTCGTATGAGGTCTTATTTTGAAGCTCTCGTGGAGGAGCATCCGACTGCACTAATGGTTCGTCCGTTTTCAATATTTTGCGCATGCGCAGTCTGGCCGTAGTATAGAAAGCAGGCCTTTTGGGTGGTATGTGGGTGTGTGTTTGGGGTAGAGATGGACCGCTATGGGTCCGAATGGATCGTGGAAGGTGTCAAAGTGAAGCTTGTGTGGGATAGAATCAGAATGGCGTGTTTTTAAATGCAAGTCGCGTCAATCTGCGCATGCGCAGTTGGTTGTAGTAAGTAAAGTGGCCATTTTGGGGCAGTGCAGGAAGGTATTTGGTGACGAGATGGACCATCCTTGGTCCGAATGCGTGCTGGGAGGGGTCATTTTGTAGCTCTCGGGGTGTAGACCCCGATTTGGGGGCTGCCCACGTCACCTGTGACGTCATCGGTGACGTCATCAGTACGAGTAGTAGCGAAAGTGGACATTTTAGGGCACTGAAGGATAATATTTGGGGTAGAGCGGGACCATCCTTGGTCCGAATGCGTCGTGGGAGGTGTCATGTTGTAGCTCTCGGGGTGTACACCCCGATTTGAGGCATGTCCGCAGCATCTGTGACGTCATCGGTGACGTCATCAGTACGAGTAGTAGCGAAAGCGGGTATTTTGGGGCAGTGAAGGAAGGTATTTGGTGTAGAGATGGACCATCCTTGGTCCGAATGCGTCGTGTGAGGTGTCATCTTGTAGCAACGCCCGCCAACACCAAGCTCAATGCTTCAACGCCCTGGTGAAATAGCTCAGAAGCTCTGATTTTCTAGATATTCCATGGAATTGTCACTCATTCTTCGAAATGCAGTGACGTCCGTCGTTACGCCTTAACAGACCGGAGACAGTACAACAACAACAACAAGGATGAGACATGAGAGAACAACAACAACAAGAAGTTTATTTTATCCGGTATTGTTAGCGCGCGCCGGGGTCAAAGGTCAGTTCCGGTCACGTGAACGGAAGCGGAAGTGACCTCACAGAGGTCATATGCAAATGTCACTTCCGAGCTCTGAGCTTCACACGCTTTGAGCTCCAAGAGCTCCGATCCAAGAGCTCTGCCACACGGGAGCTCCCACCACCACCACCGGGCGAGGTCCGCCATCTTCAGTCCGTGTCTTTTCGGTGACGGAGTGTGAACATGATAGCACATGTACTGACCTGTCTGTGGGGTTTTTCCCACAATGTCGTTCACTTCCGAGTCTCTTCGGTCACTTCCCGAAAAGACACGGAGGTGGCCGAAGAGACACGGAGGTGCCCGAAGATGTCACGGAGGTCACCGAAGATGTCACGGAGGTGCCCGAAGAGACACGGAGGTCACCGAAGATGTCACGGAGATCACCGAAGAGACACGGAGGTGCCCGAACATGATACCAGCTAGCGTGCTATAAAAGGGAAGCGGCCTGGCCGTTTCATCAGACACTCTGTCAACCACCAAGATATTCACTTGTACTACGTGCTCGAAATCATTCACTCGTCTGCACGACTTGCGCCGCCATGAGGCTACCAAGCACGAAGGAACCGCCCGATATAGCTGTACGATAGGTACACTGTCGTTTCAGCGCCCGGATCATTGACAGCGCCACACACGTGCACGCCATGAAGTACACAAGCGTCCATGCGAAGAATGTGATCGACTTTTCAAACTGACCAGTCAGTTGCTGCGACACCAACGCACACGACACCCTGTTCCGCAGCCACGTTTGCAGGTAGAAGAGCCCGTAGGCATCAATATTGAAACAGGGGGAACTCCCACCCATCGCACAAGGGCCGATGATGATGTCGCCCTAATTCAACAGTCAAATTCCGACGACAAGACCTTGGGCCAGATTTTGTACGACGTGGAGGGCAAAGTACACTTCGTGGACGAACCCATAAATGTTCCCAGCGATCTGTTACACGAAGACCATCCAGTGAGTGACATCTATCGGCGCCATTGGCCCATGATCCGGCACTGTTTCTGCCGTCATCGCCCTATTCAAGATATCCACAATTTCCGACTGACCGACCTCGCCCGTCTACGCAGCTACGTGGAAGCCATCTTCAACGATCAAACTACGGCCTTCAAGTTGAATCTGGCGTTTGGTTATGTGCTGCAGCATAAGGACACAGACCAAGCCCGATATTTTTACCCGAGCAGTAACATCCGGGTATTTGACCAACCGTTTACCATCATTAACCGGGCGTCGCTAGAGGCGATGCTGGAGAAACTGGACACCGTGGATCCCTGGGAATGGGCCCAGCAACAACACCCCAACACACAATGGGTCGTAGAGAGGGTGACCAATGCCACGTTTTTCGTTACCAAGCTGACCGACCACCCCCATCGGCTAAATGCGTCACTCATGCACTGATGATACCATAACATGCCGTGCATACTCTATATGTCTACATGTTGATCGTTGACGTTACGGAGGTAACCGAAGAGACACGGAGGTGACCGAACATGTCACGGAGGTCACCGAAGAGACACGGAGATCCATCCGGGTTTACACGGGAACAGCCGGGTAGTTACGGAGGTGACCGAAGAGACACGGAGGTGACCGAAGATGTCACGGAGGTCACCGAAGAGACACGGAGATCCATCCGGGTTTACACGGGAACAGCCGGGTAGTTACGGAGGTGCCCGAAGAGACACGGAGGTTACTGAAGATGTCACGGCTCGGCCCTCGACTTGGGGATAGTTGAACTGAGTGTGCTAAAAATAGATCACCAGCTAGCGTGCTATAAAAGGGAAGCGGCCTGGCCGTTTCATCAGACACTCTGTCAACCACCAAGATGTTCACTTGCACAACTTGCCAGAAGCTGTTTACTCGTCTAGATAATTTACGACGCCACGAGGCCTCCACCCACAACGATGCTCGGTATACTTGTACAACCTGCGCACGGTCATTCAATCGGGAGGATCATATACTGCGCCACGAACGCTCATTCCACGAGGGCGCGACGGAACAATGTAACGGTTGTGGTCAACTCTTCAAACGACCCAGTCAGTTAAGACAGCACCAACGTTTGATTCATAGTCCATCACCACGGTATGAGCGACAACTTTCCACTAAAGAGGCACCCATGAGGGTCAGACCTAGTGAAGATGAGCCCGGGGAGACGAATGCCACTGGTGATGCGATCACGGAGAGCCCGCCTATACCCACAGTTCAGAAGAGCCTAGATATCCAGCCGGTCCCTAGCATTACTGTTCCCAGTCATACGCCTGACAACAACGAACATTTTCTGGAAGATGCGGTGGATGTTCCCAGCGATCTCTTACAGGACGCCCATCCAGTGAGTGACATCTATCGTCGCCACTGGTCCATGATACGGCACTGTTTCCACCGTCATCGCCCTATTCAAGATATCTACAATTTCCGACTGACTGACCTCACCCGTCTACGCAACTACGTGGAAGCCATCTTCAATGACCAAGCTACGTCCTTCAAATTAAATCTGGCGTTTGGTTATGTACTGCAGCATAAGGAGACAGATCAAGTCCGATACTTTTACCCGAGCAGTAACATCCGGGTATTTGACCAACCGTTTACCATCATTAACCGGGCGTCGCTAGAGACGATGCTGGAGAAACTGGACACCGTGGATCCCTTGGAATGGGCCCAACAACAACGCCCCAACACCAAGTGGACAGTGGAGAGTGTGACCAATGTTACGTTCTTCGTGACCAAACTACGGAATATTCCCATCGGGTGAATGTATTCACCCATGCACTGATAGATACTCAGAATGCACAAACAACTATCTGAGGATATGTTGCCTCAACGGTATCCTGGGCTGCCCGACGATGATTAGAATAAACGGTTCAAAGCGAACATGGCCGAAGATGGAACTTTCTGAAATGGAGACTTCTGATTGGACAAGAATACATCTAACGGACAGGAACGAATACGATAGATGCAAATGGTGGCCTCTGATTGGACAAGAGTCTTCTTGAATTGTAAATATACCCAACGCGGCTCCCCCAGCGTGGGTATGATGTAACATTGGGGTGAATAAACTATATGATAAAACTTCTTGTTGTTGTTGTTCTCTCATGTCTCATCCTTGTTGTTGTTGTTGTTGTACTGTCTCCGGTCTGTTAAGGCGTAACGACGGACGTCACTGCATTTCGAAGAATGAGTGACAATTCCATGGAATATCTAGAAAATCAGAGCTTCTGAGCTATTTCACCAGGGCGTTGAAGCATTGAGCTTGGTGTTGGCGGGCGTTGCTACAAGATGACACCTCACACGACGCATTCGGACCAAGGATGGTCCATCTCTACACCAAATACCTTCCTTCACTGCCCCAAAATACCCGCTTTCGCTACTACTCGTACTGATGACGTCACCGATGACGTCACAGATGCTGCGGACATGCCTCAAATCGGGGTGTACACCCCGAGAGCTACAACATGACACCTCCCACGACGCATTCGGACCAAGGATGGTCCCGCTCTAACCCAAATATTATCCTTCAGTGCCCTAAAATGTCCACTTTCGCTACTACTCGTACTGATGACGTCACCGATGACGTCACAGGTGACGTGGGCAGCCCCCAAATCGGGGTCTACACCCCGAGAGCTACAAAATGACACCTCCCAGGACGCATTCGGACCAAGGATGGTCCATCTCGACACCAAATACCTTCCTGCACTGCCCCAAAATGGCCACTTTACTTACTACAACCAACTGCCCATGCGCAGATTGACGCGACTTGCATTTAAAAACACGCCATTCTGACTCTACCCCACACAAGCTTCACTTTGACACCTTCCACGACCCATTCGGACCCATAGCGGTCCATCTCTACCCCAAACACACACCCACATACCACCCAAAAGGCCTGCTTTCTATACTACGGACAGACTGCGCATGCGCAAAATATTGAAAACGGACGAACCATTAGTGCAGTCGGATGCTCCTCCACGAGAGCTTCAAAATAAGACCTCATACGACATCATAGGATCATTAGGGGCTCACCTAGACCCCAAAACGTCCACCCAGGCCTCAGTGAACTTTTTCCAAAAAATTCACTGATTCGCTCCGGGACCCCTCCTATTGTGTTCTAAATGACGAGACGTGAAAAACGAGACCCCACAACCCATATCACAATGAACGTGTGTGAATTTCCCAGGTTGAACCTATACCCCCCATGGCCAGCCTATGGGCCTATATGCAGACCTCGGTGACTTTTTCCAAAAATTTCACCGATTCGCTCTCGTGTTTTTCTTGGTGAGACGAGAAAAACGAGACCCCACAAGCCATAGTAACACCCACAAAAAAATTGACCACCCCTCCCCCCCATATAGCCAGTATGAGCCTATATACAGACCTCGGTGACTTTTCCCAAAAATTTCACCGATTCGCTCCGGGACCCTTCCCATTGTCATTTTCTTGGCGAAATGAGAAAAACGAGACCCCAAAAGCCATAGTAAAGCCCACGAAAAAAATTGACCATCCCCATACCCCATATAGGCATTTTCCCTTTTATTGTATAATACAGACCCCTATTGTAGGGGTAAAGTCCGTGTTCCGCTTTTTATAGTTTCGGGAAAAAACCCTAATTTTACATGCACCCACCCCATTGATTTGATAGGCAGGCCCCGATAAGCCCGGGGACCGATATTAGCCCTTTTGGCTAGGGTTGATAGGGGTTTTCCCCTATTTTAGGGGTAAAGTCCGTGTTCCGCTTTTTATAGTTTCGGGGAAAAATCCTAATTTTACATGCACCCACCCCATTGACTTGATAGGCAGGCCCCGATAAGCCCGGGGACCGATATTAGCCCTTTTGGCTAGGGTTGATAGGGGTTTTCCCCTATTTTAGGGGTAAAGTCCGTGTTCCGCTTTTTATAGTTTCGGGAAAAAATCATAATTTTACATGCACCCACCCCATTGACTTGATAGGCAGGCCCCGATAAGCCCGGGGATCGATATTAGCCCTTTTGGCTAGAGTTGATACTAGGTGTTTTCTCCTATTTTAGGGGTAAAGTCCGTATTCCGCTTTTTATAGTTTCGGCAAAAAATCCTAATTTTACATGCACCCACCCCATTGACTTGATAGGCAGGCCCCAATAAGCCCGGGGACCGATATTAGCCCTTTTGACTAGGGTTGATAGGGGTTTTCCCCTATTTTAGGGGTAAAGTCCGTGTTCCGCTTTTTATAGTTTCGGGAAAAAATCCTAATTTTACATGCACCCACCCCATTGACTTGATAGGCAGGCCCCGATAAGCCCGGGGACCGATATTAGTCCTTTTGGCTAGGGTTGATAGGTGTTTTCCCCTATTTTAGGGGTAAAGTCCGTGTTCCGCTTTTTATAGTTTCGGGAAAAAATCCTAATTTTACATGCACCCACCCCATTGACTTGATAGGCAGGTCCCAATAAGCCCGGGGACCGATATTAGCCCTTTTGGCTAGGGTTGATAGGTGTTTTCCCCTATTTTAGGGGTAAAGTCCGTGTTCCGCTTTTTATAGTTTCGGGAAAAAATCCTAATTTTACATGCACCCACCCATGACTGGATGCCCCTTCACGAATGCTTCACTTTGATACCTCACTCGACCCAATCGGACCATGCAGCGTATTTGAAGTCTGGGGACTACTTTTTCTCCGCGGAAGCTTTTTCCAGCGACCGCATCACCACCAGACCGCATCACCGCGGAAGAATACATGCCCAGGGGCCCTTTGTCGGAACTGCTTTTGACCTTGAGCTGGTGGCGCCCCCTGGCGGAACTCCCTCCCCTGTCGGAACTCTTGGGGAGATGATGGGGAGTTCCCTATACCTTTAACCTGGAAAAAAGGGGACCAAGAGTTACCTCCCTGGAAAATGGGGGCCTTCGTGCTGTCTATATACTACTTATAGCAAACAATCCACAATCCGACCCATTGTCTTGTTGCTGAACACTTGGAATTGTAACAGTAATCCATGCTGGAATCTGTTGTTTCCTCTGGGCAGGATGGACGAAAATACGATGTTGGCCGAGGGGTTGTCGTTCCAGATATTCTCAGCTAAGGCTTGGAACTTCTGTAGGACTGTCTTTGCCGTGTCTCTGGACAGATTATTGGCATCGACGTGGAGCACAATAATGTCGTAGGAACAAACGACAAGACGGATCTCACTCCACATCTCCTCTATCTTGTATCCAGAAAAGAATACAATGTCAATAGAAGGATCCGTAAGATAATGATCAAAGTACTTGGTCTGGGAATGACCGGCGATGAGAGTCTTGACAACCATGATGACTGATGAATTATTGAAATTCAAATGTCTGAAGAAAATGCAGCTATGATGACTGATGAATTATTGAAATTCAAATGTCTGAAGAAATTGATTGAAATTGTAGTTAAGTTTTCTGAAGAAATTGATTGATTGAAATTGTAGTTTAAGGGCCGCTTCCCATACGGATTTCGCGGCCCATCAACTCAATGTTTTACTTCAATTTCACGGTACATTTCTTCGTTAATTTAAGATCTTTTGCAGTGCTAAATATTAAAATAAATAATTAAATAATGAATAACAATAACAATGAGGAAATATAAATACTAGTAAAGAAGAGTCGCTATGTACAAGTCGTTAAGTCTGTTATTGGTTTTTTACTGATAAATATGTGTTATAATCGCGTGGATGATTCCTTTGTCTTGGTACCCCATAGTGCGCATAAAGCCGTCCAGAAAAAACTGGGAGAACCAGGGCGTCTTCAGGATTCTTCGAGGCGAATTCCCTAACGACGCCCTTGGGAACAGTGTTGGTCCTTCCAGAAATCTGTGCCTGTAACAATTGCTTGGAGTGCGTATTGGGGTACAGAACGGCAGGTCTACGTCCTATATTGCGTGAAAGTCAAAGGATCATATTCTGTGTTGAGGCGTCATTTCGGTGACATCTAAGGGGTAGCGTGTCTGGTGTGGTCTAGGGTCGAGTATTCTGATTCTGGATGTTCTTGCTGTGCGGCGTTGTCACTCAAGGCGCTGTTGGTATTCTTGTAATCGTCATCCGTCTTCTGTTCCAGGTCTTGTCCAACTCGTCTGTGGTCTTCGGTGTGCCTGTATCATATGAAATAGAAGGCTTGTAGTCATTCTTGTTTTCTATTGTTTTTCGATGCAATACTTTGATATATCTTCCTCTCAACAACAGGCACCCCCCGACCGTCAGTCACATAATATAAATAGCAATATATAATTAAGTGAGTAAATAGATAAACAAATGAATAAATAACTATACATTTCGATAGATTCAGTACTAGGTGAATAATTGCGAAGATACTGATTGAAATTGTAGTTTAGGGGCCGCTTCCCATACGGATTTCGCGGCCCATCAACTCAATGTTTTATTTAAATTTCACGGTACATTTCTTCGTTAATTTAAGATCTTTTGCAGTGCTAGATATTAAAATAAATAATTAAATAATGAATAACAATGAGGAAATATAAATACTAGTAGAGAAGAGTCGCTATGTACAAGTCGTTAAGTCTGTTATTGGATTTTATACTGAAAAATATTTGTTATAATCGCGTGGATGATTCCTTTGTCTTGGTACCCCATAGTACGCACAAAGCCGTCCAGAAAAAACTGGGAGAACCAGGGCGTCTTCAGGATTCTTCGAGGCGACTTCCCTAACGACGCCCTTGGGAACAGGGTGGGTCCTTCCAGAAATCTGTGCCTGTAACAATTGCTTGGAGTGTGTATTGGGGGTACATCTTGCGAAGATATTTGATTGAAATTGCAGTTTAAGGGCCGCTTCCCGTACGGATTTCGCAGCCCATCAACTCAATGTTTTATTTTAATTACACGTTACATTTCTTAGTTTGTTAAAGATGTTTACAAGTGCTGTATTATCAAATAAACAAATAAATAAGTTAATAAATATATAAATAAATAAATAAGTAAATAATAATAAATGGGCGGATGGAGATATAAATAGTTTAGAATAGAAGAATTGTCTATGTACAGGTTCATCGCTTGGTTTTTGATTAGGTTATATTGGTAAGTATGTGTTCATTGTATATTGTAGTCGCGTGGGTGATTCCTTTGTCTTTGTACCCCTCTGTACACACAACGCCGTCCAGAAAAAACTGGGAGAACCATAGGCGGGTTCTTCCAGAAATCTGTGCCTGTAACAATTGCTTGGAGTGGGTATTGGGGCACAGGATGGCAGGTCTACATCCTATATAGGTGAAAGTCAAGGGATCATATTTGCATTAGACAATCGTTACATCGGTGGCATCTCAGGTGTGGCACATCTGATCTGTGTTGTCTTCAGTGAGTATGGTTTCAATTGTCCGTGGTTGTGGTAGGCAATGTTCGATTTGGTTTGAATGTAGAAGCTGTTCTTGTTTCCGTTCATTGTCCGTGGTCAAGGTGTGGGTTTTGGTGATTCCACTGAAATGGCTAGGTCAGGGTGGTTTCTGGGGTGTGGTCACTCACGGTGCTGTTTTATAATATTTGTTGTCATCGGTGTTCTGTTTCATGGCTGGTCTTACTCGTCTGTGGTCTTCAGTGTGCTGTGCCTGTATTACAAAGAATAGAAGAGTTTGTAGTTTCTTGTTTTCTGGTGTTATTTTTTGCCACCGACAGGCGCTATCGTGATCTAAGTCACACATGATCAATAGCAATAATTAATTAGGTACTAAATATTATAAATAAAAATATTATTATAATTAAAGCCGATTGTGAATGTTTGATATAACCTCCAGTCTTCTGCCCCTGCTAGAAAATCGGACGGTTAACATTCGTTAAAGAGGGTTGGAAATAAGGGAACACAATTTGATCGGTGCTCATTATTAGGAGCTTTTACTTTGATCAGTGAATTTGTCTATGTTATTGCCATGACATTTTGATTGGTTAGTGTCCAAATTTGATCAGTCATTTCTGATCACTGACCCTTATTTCCGCCCCTGTAATATAGTTTTGACTCTAAGCGTGCTACATTTATTTAAATTTGGTCTTTGGTTTCTTGGTGTAACCATATAGTATTAAATGGTAGAGTAATAGTCAGTCGATTTGATGTAAGCTAGTAAGGTGGAGTATACCTTGTTTATAAGAGGTGGTTTAGGATTTAATATAGAAGCCAACGACAGAGGGACATTTAAGTTTTTGAGCTCGTTTTCCAGTGTGCGGCGATACGGGTCATGCTTTGGGCATTTGAGTATAAAATGTTCTATCGTTTCTTCTTCGTTGTTGCATGAGGTGCATAGTGGTGATGTGTTTTTTATTAGCCTAGAGAGGTGTGATTTTAGTCCTGTTTCGCCTAGTCTTAATCTTGTGATGATGCGGTCGTCACGTTTACTGTCTAGCTGGATTCCACAACTCCGTCTTTTCCCCTTATACTATGTAGCCATCTACCTCGGTTTTCTTCGTTCCATTCCTTTTCCCATTTACTATCTATTCTGGTTTTAATGATATAATTCTGTTCTTTGGTTCCTAGTCCTATATGCACGTCAGGTGCAGTTTTGGAGAGGCTGTCTTTGGCTGTCCTATCGGCGGCTTCATTTCCCCTAACGTCCACGTGAGCGGGAATCCAAGCTAAAATGGCGTCAATGTCATTGTCTCGTATTTGTGTACATTAAATTTCTATTTCGTGTATGAGGTCAGGTCTGCTGTCGGATTTGGAGTTCTCTATAGATACCAGTCCGCTTAAGGAATCGCTAAGAATAACGGTGGAAACCGGTCGGTTCTGAAGAACCCATTCGAGGGCCTTGATTATGGCGACTAATTCGGTGGTGTATACAGACATATCGTCTGGTAGTTTGAAACCTTCGTGAATGTCAAGTTCTGGTATAACGAATGCAGATCCTGTATTGTGACTTGTGTTTTTGTCTGTATATATTTTCAAGCGATTTTTCCAATGTGTCTCAATATATTCGAGGGCAGTGACCCTTATATGCTCTGGGTTGTCCTGTTTGGTGATGTAGCTATGTATATTCGTGTCCACGTGTGGTGTGATTAGTTGCGATGGTGGTCTATTGACCTTATCAGTGTCAGAGATACAAGAGATAGGAATGTCGTGTTCTTGGAATAATCGTTCTATCGTGTAACCGAGTGGTGCGGAGTCTTTTTCCCATTTCGTTTTTAGGTATTCGTATTCGGTTTTTGGGCCAAATATTTTGTGGCATGGGTGGTTTTCGCCCTTGGCTATTGTTTCCCCTGCATATTTCATTGACAGCTCTTCTCGTCTTAAATGTAAGGGTTTTTCATTAGTTTCTATTTGTAGACTACATAGAGGAGTTCCTTTGAACTATTTTGGCTATTTTTAAGGCCGAATACTGAATGCTGTCTATTCTTTTTAACTGGGTCTTGCATGCTGATTGGTAGGCGATTGAACCATAGTCTATTTTGGATCTGATGCGTGTTTGATATAATTTGATTAAGCTATGTTTATTGGCCCCCCAGTTGGTACCCGATACGCACCTCATAAGGTTCAGGTCTTTGTTACACCGAATAATTAATTGGTCGATGTGGTCTTTCCAAGTGAGTTTTCGGTCGAAGATCATACCTAGATATTTGACACTATTCTTAAACTCGATTTTCTGGCCTCCTAGTGATAGCGTGATGTCTGTGTTTTGTTTATTTGAGAATAGCACACCGGTAGTTTTGACAGCTGAAAATTTGAATCCCCATTTGCCGGCCCAGTCGCTAACTGTATTCAGTACCTTTTGCATTATACTTGTTAATTTTTTTATCGAGCCAGCAGATTTCCACATGGCAGCATCGTCAGCAAAAAGTGATTGTTGAATTTCAGGATGTTTTGTGTCAATTTCGTTGGCCAGGCCATTTCACGAAAAACCCCGTACTTTGTCGCCATACTCGAGGAAACCTGCACCCCATCCCAATGCGGCACGGCTCACCCAAATGGGGCTTTGGGTATTTATCGTCAGTTCGTTTGGTTTGTTGAGATCGTAAGCGGGTAGATATATCGGTGCTATTCCTCTGGTCCAGAATCTGTTGGTTTTCTAGTGTTTGTTGTTCATTTTTCCTTTAATAATGACTTGGTAGCTTCTGTTAGGTCAGTTCGTCGGTGTTGTTGTTTGTCATCTCCTGGTCCACTGTTTTCTGTTTTTGGGGCGTTTCTTCTTTTCTGTTTTTTTTTTAAATTTTATTTTCCCTGGTTTCCGTCTTGTTTTCAGTGATGTCTGTTCCTCATGGCTCCCAGTATGGCCCTTCGCATAGACCGGTAGAACAGCTCCTGGCCTAAATGGTTTAGGTGGACTCCGTCGTGGATTAGGATTTGTTTTTGGGGGTGGATCATTCCCCGGTGTTTCCAAAAAGTGGCCATTGTGTTTTTACTTAGTAGTTGGTTCAGTTTTTGAATTTTGCTGTTGTAGGAATGGACCGAAATGTGCCGAGTTACCTGATGGAACACCAGCTGACTGATGTAGATCCTCGGAATTTGGAATTTTGTCTGGAGTTCACCTATCAGGGCTATGATGTCGAAGTAAATTGCCGATTCGTTCTTGTAGGAGTCAGCATCATTTCCTCCAATATGGAGGATGAGTAGGTCAGGATTTGTCTCCCGTAGGAGGTTTTCCAGTTTGTTCGAGTTTCGTAGGGTCCCGACTCTGGCCCCGCCAATACCAAAGAATCGAATGTCCTGGCCTGTGCCAAAGTCTAGCCTAGAGCCCGGGACTTGTTTTCGAAGGATGCTGCTCTCCAGTCTATGGACGTAGCTCGAGCCGACAATGATGATCTTCATCATGTTCATTTCCATTTCTGAAAGTATAAAATGAAAAGTGTGTAGTTTTCATTTTTGTGAGTGACATTATTTGTGTGCGTGGTTGTTTCTTGGACGTGTGCTAATGATTTATGTCCTTGATTGTTGAATTGGTAGCGGCCTTAAGGTTTTAGAGACGAATGTGGTTACCGGCCCACACGGAACATGGTATCTCCGGTGCCCACATTGCCTATTTTATTGCGAAAGAGAGATTTTTGGCCAATATTGTCGCAGGGATGTTGATTGGTCTTGGCCTCCGATTTTTGAGACTAATGTGGCAACCGGCCCACACGGAACATGGTATCTCCGGTGCCCACATTGCCTATATTTTATTGCGAAAGAGAGATTTTTGGCCAATATTATCGCAGGGATGATGATTGGTCTTGGCCTCCGATTTTTGAGACTAATGTGGTAACCGGCCCACACGGAACATGGTATCTCCGGTGCCCACATAGCCTATATTTTATTCCAAAAGAGAAATTTTGGCCAATGCTGACATTGTTAGTTAGTGGTGCGCATGCACGGGGGTAGTTTTATATACTGGAATAATAGCCAGCAGTTTTGATAAAATTTATTAAGGACTTGAATACCTGTTTTCTAATGGGGAGCTTAGGGTTTAATATCGCTGGTAATGTTAATGGAGTGTCGAATTTTTTTAGGTCGTTTCTAAGTGCCTCGCGTTGTGGGTAATGTTCAGGGCATTCAAGTAGGACATGTTCTATTGTTTCTTCTACATTGTTGCATGCGGTACAGAGTGGTGAGGTGTTTTTCAGAAGCATGGACACATGTGATTTAAGTCCGGTTTTGCCTAGTCTTAGTCTTGTGATGATGCGGTCATCACGCTTATTGTCTAACTGGAATCCCTGGACTTGTCTTTTCTCTCCATCAAGAACCTTATGTAACCATCGTCCACGTTCTTCTTCGTTCCATTCCTTTTGCCACTTGCTATCTACTTTGCGTCTAATGATAGCGTTGAGTTCCTTATATCCTAATCCTATTGTCACATCGTGTGTAGTTTTTGCAAGACTGTCTTTGGCAGTTTGGTCGGCTGCTTCGTTACCTCTGATGTTGACATGCGCGGGGACCCAAGCTAAAATGGCGTCTATACCCTCGTTGTGTATTTGTGTACAGATATATTCTATTTTGTGTATGAGATCAGGTCTACTGTTTGATATAGAATTTTCAATGGATGTGAGTCCACTAAGGGAATCGTTGAGTATCACAGCACGGATTGGTTTGTGCTCGATGATCCATTCGAGAGCCTTAATTATAGCAATCAGTTCACTAGTGTATACAGACATATTGTCTGGAAGTTTGAAACCATTTTGTATGTTGAGCTCAGGTATAACAAAAGCTGATCCTGTGTTATTACTTGTGTTTTTCGATCCGTCTGTATAGATTTTTAAGTAATTTTTCCAGTTTTGGTTGATATATTCAAGGGTGGTGGCTCTTATAAAGTCTGGGTTGTCCTTCTTTGAGATGTAGTCGTGTATACTTGTGTCCACGTGGGGCGACTCTAATTCCCAGGGTGGCCTAGTGATTTTGTCTGTGTCGCAGATGTGTGCGATGGGTATTTCGTGTTCTCGGAATAGGTTATTTACGGTGTAGCCGAGGGGGGCGGAGTCTTTTTCCCAGTTTTTCTTTAAATATTCATATTCACTTTTATCTTCAAAATTTTTGTGGCATGGGTGATTATCGCCCTTAGCTCTGGTTTTTCCTGCATATTTCATGGACAGTTCCTCTCGTCTTAAACGAAGAGGTTTCTCATTGGTTTCTATTTGAAGACTACATAAGGCGGTTCCCTTGAAGGCTCCAGTAGCTATTTTTAAAGCAGAATATTGGATGCTGTCTATTCTTTTTAGTTGTGTCTTACATGCTGATTGGTAGGCGATGGACCCATAATCTATTTTTGACCTAATAAGAGTTTGGTATAATTTTATCAAACTATATTTACTCGCTCCCCAGTTTGTCCCAGACACACACCTCATGAGATTCAGGTCTTTATTGCACCGAAGAACTAGTTGATCGATGTGGTCTTTCCATGTGAGTTTTCTGTCAAATATCATACCTAGATATTTAACACTATTTTTGAATTCAATTTTCTGACCTCCTAGTGATAGTTTAACGTCAATGTGTTTATTGTTTGAGAAAATAATACCCGTTGTTTTGAGAGCGGAAAATTTGAAGCCCCATTTATCCGCCCAGCCGCTAATTGTATCTAGTGTTTTTTGCATTATACCTGTAAGTTTTTTTATAGAACGTGCGGTTTTCCAGAGGGCAGAATCGTCAGCAAATAGGGACTGTTCTACTTTTGGATGTTTCGTGTCAATTTCATCGGCTAGGCCATTGATGAGGATGTTAAAAAGGGTGGGGCTAATGACGCTTCCCTGAGGGGTACCGTTGTCTAGTTGATGGTCGGTGGATAGGGTGTTTCCTAGGCGAACTTTAAAATTTCTGTTGTTTAGGAAGTTTTTTATCCAGTGTTGCATTCTTCCCTTAATCCCAAGTTTGCTTAATTGAATAATTATGCCGTCCTGCCATACACGGTCAAATGCTTTTTCTATGTCTAGAAAGATACCTAGTGTGTACTGATGTTTGGCATTTCCCTTTTTTATTGAGTGTTGTAATCTGGCTATATGGTCTAACGTACTTCTGTTCTTACGAAAGCCGCTTTGGGTTTTGTTTAATAAGTTGTTGATTTCCATATGAAATTCCAGTCTATTCTTTACCATGGTTTCCATTATTTTACATAGATTTGAAGTGAGAGAAATTGGGCGGTAAGATCTTTACCTGGTGTTGGGATTGGGATAACGATAGATGTTTTCCATTTACTTGGAAGTTGTTTGGTCTGCCAGCTGACATTAATTAGTTTCAAAATTAGTTTCTGTGTTTTATTTGGTAGGTGTTTAAGGATCGTGTATCCTAGTTTGTCTTCACCGGGTGAGCTCTCTTTTTTACAGTGTATAGCTTTGCGGTATTCATTAATATTGAAGTCTGCATTGAGATAGTTTTCTAGATGATCGTCCAAATCGTTTTCTATCTTTGTCTCTTCCTTAATTTTTCTGAATTTTGGTTTCAGGTTGATATCGCTAACACTAAGATATTGATTTGATTGAAATTGTAGTTTAAGGGCCGCTTCCCATACGGATTTCGCGGCCCATCAACTCAATGTTTTATTTAAATTTCACGGTACATTTCTTTGTTAATTTGAGATCTTTTGCAGCGCTAGATATTAAAATAAATAATTAAATAATGAATAACAATGAGGAAATATAAATACTAGTAGAGAAGAGTCGCTATGTACAAGTCGTTAAAGGTCAACCCAAACGCTCTGAGGTCAAAAATATAAAAAAATAGTCCTTTCGATTCTGAAAATAATGATATTTTTTTCATAATTTTGTGCAGTCTGGTTGGCGAGATATTGCCGTTTGAAAGGTGAAAATCGCTCTCCTGTCAATTCCAGCTGTGACGTCACGGAGGGAAGCCGTCTTGTATTCTCTATGTTAAAGCCGTATACCACAGTCGTAAGTAGCTGCTGATTTCTGGAGATTTTCGGAGTATCGGGGCATGATTTGTTAAATATGCCGCGACGTTGTGTAGTGGGAGGTTGCAGTTTTACTACAGATGACGGTGTTAGTATTCATTTGTGGCCTAAAGACGAGAAAATCGCTGCAAATTGGACGAAATTTGTACGCAACACGAGAGTGTGGAAAGAGGGCCCGAGCCAGTACTCGTATAATTTGCTCGGCACATTTTGACAGAAATTAGACATCATTCGAGGACATCTACAGCGTAGCAGTTGAATTCGGGTACAAACCAAAACTAAAGAGAGCAGCTATTCCAACTATCAAACCTAAGAACAATCAGAATGTGACGGCAAAGAAATCGGACAAGGAGAATCTATCACGGACATCGGCTGAACGAACCTAGCCTGCAAGCAAGGCCTCGGGCAGGGAGACGGCTGTACATGCCCTGCTCGCTCTCGCGTGGCATTTGTTGCTTGAGCACCTACAGGTTAGACTGGATGAGTCTCTATTTCATATTATTTAATAATAATAAAATGATCTTTCATAAATATATATACGTTTGATAAGTAAATAAATAAAAAACACCAATTGGAGTGAATGGCTGTAGATACAGAAGTGATAATAATACTTTCATAATCCCTTGACATTTGAGATTGTGGGAATATCATTCGATTTCAATTTAATTGAGGTAATTTGTCGAAAATTGAGCAAATGTGAATGCCGATCCACTCACCACGGCTTACTTTTCGCCATGAATGTCCAAAGTTTTTTTATCAAACTATATAATTCTGAAATTGGTATTTCATGGGGATTATGGGAAAACAAACAAAATTCAAATCGGACATATATCAGTAGAGTTATCAACAGTTTACTGCCCACACTGCCGAATCCCGGAGTTTATCCCTTCGAAAAGGCTGCCTCGGTCAGTAACAACAATAACAACACAGATGTGCTCGTTCTTTACATCACAGAATCGTTCTACATTCAATACAGTTTGAAATATATGGACATTTGGTCTTGTAGATGACGATAATAAGGTTTCCAGTCAAGTTGCATACCAATCTGTATTCAACAAACGACCTCTCCGAATCCTGTCGTCGTCGAGTTCCACGTTGTCAGAGTGGTTGTCACTGTCAGAATCGGAGCCGTACGGCTCAAATTGATAGGGCTGAATTCCGCCGTTGGTCTGCAAACAACTGTTAATTTGCCCGTCATCATCCTCCTCAATGTCTATTTCATCTTCTTGGCGAAAAATATTTCCATCTAAGCAGCTGATATCGCTCGAATCGACATCTGAACCGGAGCTCTGACTGCACTCGCTTTCCATGTTATCCGCTGTTTTTCTCAGGCAACTTCCCTGCGTGACGTCATCAAGCCAGCTGTGAAAGTGTGAAAAAGCCCACTTTGCTCCCATATTACGTGTGTTTCTGATCAGATTAGAATTTTTTCAATATTTTTTTCATACAAAGTGAAGTATGAACTATGATTTTTAAGGATTTTTAGACCAAAAAAAATTCCGTTTGGGTTGACCTTTAAGTCTGTTATTGGTTTTTATACTGGAAAATAATAATTTGTTATAATCGCGTGGATGATTCCTTTGTCTCGGTACCCCATAGTACGCACAAAGCCGTCCAGAAAAAACTGGGAGAACCAGGGCGTTTTCAGGATTCTTCGAGACGGCTTCCCTAACGACGCCCTTGGGAACAGGGTGGGTCCTTCCAGAAATCTGTGCCTGTAACAATTGCTTGGAGTGTGTAGTGGGGTACAGAACGGCAGGTCTACGTCCTATATTACGTGAAAGTCAAAGGATCATATTCTGTGTTGAGGCGTCAGTTCGGTAACATCTAAGGGGTAGCGTGTCCGGTGTGGTCTAGGGTCGAGTATTATGATTCTGGGTGTTCTTGCTATGCGGCGTTGTCACTCAAGGCGCTGTTGGTATTCTTGTAATCGTCATCCGTCTTCTGTTTCAGGTCTTGTCCAACTCGTCTGTGGTCTTCGGTGTGCCTGTATCATATGAAATAGAAGGCTTGTAGTCATTCTTGTTTTCTATTGTTTTTCGATTGTTTTTCGATGCAATAATTTGATATATCTTCCTCCCAACAACAGGCACGCCCCGAATGTCAGTCACATAATATGAATAGCAATATATAATTAGGTGAGTAAATAGATAAACAAATGAATAAATAACTAAACATTTCGATAGATTCAGTACTAGGTGAATACACAAATAAACGGCACTGTATTATTTCTGTATGCATTATCGTTTGATGGCCATAAGGAATTTGTAGGACAATGAGATAGACGGCCCTCAATATCAAGGTAACTCCGCCATCACCATTTCCTATATTTTATGCCGAATACTGCTCGCTATATGCGATTTGGCCGTGCTAATGTTGTCATGAATTCAATTAGATTTGGCCATCGTTTGTTTTGTAGGACAGTGGAACAGACGGCCCTCAGTATCAAGGTAACTCCGTTGTTGCCATGCCTATTTTATTTCTAAATGTGTCTGTGACATTTTGGCCGGATGTTATATATGGATAGTTTTCACTAAGATATTGAAGATATGCTCTTCAATATCTTAGTGAAAACTATCCATACATAACATCCGGCCAAAATGTCACAGACACACTAAGATATTGATTGATTGATTGAAATTGTAGTTTAAGGGCCGCTTCCCATTCGGATTTCGCGGCCCATCAACTCAATGTTTTATTTGAATTTCGCGGTACATTACTTTGTTTATTGAATTTCTTTTCCAGTGCTAAATATATAAATAAATAAATACATAATAAATAACAATGAGAGATTAGTAGGAGATATAAATAGAAGTAAATAAGAATCGCTATATGTACAAGTTCGTAAGTCTCTTTTTGGTTTTTGGTTAAGTTATACTGATAAATATGAGTTCACTGTAATCGCGTGTATGATTCCTTTGTTTTGGTACCCCTTTGAACGCACAAAGCCGTCCAGAAAAAACTGGGAGAACCATGGGCGTTTTCAGGATTTTTCGGATCGACTTCACTAACGACGCCCTTGGGAACAGGGTGGGTTCTTCCAGAAATCTGTGCCTGTAACAATTGCTTGGAGTGTGTATTGGGGCACAGGACGGCAGGTCTACGTCCTATATTGCGTGAAAGTCAAAGGATCATATTCTGTGTTAAGGCGTCAGTTCGGTGTCATCTATGGGGTAGCGTGTCGGTGTGGTTTAGGATGTGATGTTCTGGTTTCGGAGGTTTCTTGTTGCGCGGCGATGTTGGTATTCTTGTGATCGTCATCCGTCTTCTGTTTTCAGTCTTGTCCAGCCCGTCTTTGGTCTTCGGTGTGCCGTGAGGTGCTGTTTAAAGATTTTTGTCGTCGTCAGTGTTCTGTTTGTTGTCTGTTTGATGAGGACCCTCATCGTGTTCATCTCCATTTCCCTTTGTACGCACAAAGCCGTCCAGAAAAAACTGGGAGAACCAAGGGCGTCTTCAGGATTTTTCGGATCGACTTCACTAACGACGCCCTTGGGAACAGGGTGGGTTCTTCCAGAAATCTGTGCCTGTAACAATTGCTTGGAGTGTGTATTGGAGCACAGGGCGGCAGGTCTACGTCCCATATTGCGTGAAAGTCAAAGGATCATATTCTGTGTTAAGGCGTCAGTTAGGTGTCATCTATGGGGTAGCGTGTCGTTGTGGTCTAGGGTCGAGTATTCTGATTCTGGGTGTTCTTGCTATGCGGCGTTGTCACTCAAGGCGCTGTTGGTATTCCTGTAATCGTCTTCCGTCTTCTGTTTCAGGTCTTGTCCAACTCGTCTGTGGTCTTCGGTGTGCCTGTATCATATGAAATAGAAGGCTTGTAGTCATTCTTGTTTTCTAATGTTTTTCGATGCAATAATTTGATATATCTTCCTCCCAACAACAGGCACGCCCCGACCGTCAGTCACATAATATGAATACCAATATATAATTAAGTGAGTAAATAGATAAACAAATGAATAAATAACTAAACATTTCGATAGATTCAGTACTAGGTGAATACACAAATAAACGGCTCTGTATTATTTCTGTATGCATTATCGATTGATGGCCATAAAGAATTTGTAGGACAATGAGATAGTCGGCCCTCAGTATCAAGGTAACTCCGCCATCACCATTTCCTATATTTTATGCCGAATACTGCTCGCTATATGCGATTTGGCCGTGCTAATGTTGTCATGAATTCAATTAGATTTGGCCATCGTTTGTTTTGTAGGACAGTGGAACAAACGGCCCTCAGTATCAAGGTAACTCCGTTGTTGCCATGCCTATTTTATTTCTAAATGTGTCTGTGACATTTTGGCCGGATGTTATGTATGGATAGTTTATTATGGCCATAATGTTTTGTATGGCTATGGTGCACACGGCCCTCAGTATCAAGGTAACTCCGCTGCAACCATACCATTTGTTGAAGTCAGAAGAATGATTTGGCCTATATCAAATCGTGTCATAGAACTTGGTGTACTAGTAGTTGATTATGTAGAAAAAAAAAAAAAAAAAAAAAATTGCTGACTGCGCATGTTCGGCGGTAGTATTATATACTGGAGTAATAACCAGCAGTTTTGATAAAATTTATTAAGGACTTGAATACCTGATTTCTAATGGGGGGCTTAGGGTTTAATAACGCTGGTAATGTTAAGGGAGTGTTGAATTTTTTTAATTCGTTGCTAAGTGCCACACCTTGTTGGCTGTGGATTGGGCATTCAAGTAGCACGTGTTCTATTGTTTCTTCTACATTGTTGCATGCGGTACAGAGTGGTGAGGTGTTTTTCAGAAGCATGGACAGATGTGATTTAAGTCCGGTTTTGCCTAGTCTTAATCTGGTGATTATGCGGTCATCACGTTTATTGTCTAACTGGAATCCCTGGGCTTGTCTTTTCTCTCCATCAAGGATCTTATGTAACCACCGTCCACGTTCTTCTCCGTTCCATTCCTTTTGCCACTTGCTATCTATTTTTCGTCTAATGATAGTGTTGAGTTCTTTATATCCTAATCCTATTGGCACATCGTGTGTAGTTTTAGCAAGACTGTCTTTGGCAGTTTTGTCGGCTGCTTCGTTACCTCTGATGTTGACATGCGCGGGTACCCATGCTAAAATGGCGTCTATACCCTCGTGTATTTGTGTACATATACATTCTATTTTGTGTATGAGATCAGGTCTACTGTCAGATATAGAATTTTGGATGGATGCGAGTCCACTAAGGGAGTCACTGAGTATCACCGCACGGATTGGTTTGTGCTCGATGATCCATTCGAGAGCCTTTATTATAGCAATCAGTTCGCTAGTGTATACAGGCATATTGTCTGGAAGTTTGAAACCATTTTGTATGTTGAGCTCAGGTATAACAAAAGCTGATCCTGTGTTATTACTTGTGTTTTTCGATCCGTCTGTATAGATTTTTAAGTAATTTTTCCAGTTTTGGTTGATATATTCAAGGGTGGTGGCTCTTATAAAGTCTGGGTTGTCCTTCTTTGTGAGGTAGTCGTGAATACTTGTGTCCACGTGGGGCGACTCTAATTCCCAGGGGGGTCTAGTGATTTTGTCTGTGTCGCAGATGTGCGCGATGGGTATTTCGTGCTCTTGGATTAGGTTATTTACGGTGTAGCCGAGGGGGGCGGAGTCTTTTTCCCAGTTTTTCTTTAAATATTCATATTCACTTTTATCTTCAAAAATTTTGTGGCATGGGTGATTTTCGCCCTTAGCTCTAGTTTTTCCTGCATATTTCAGGGACAGTTCCTCTCGTCTTAAATGTAAGGGTTTCTCATTGGTTTCTATTTGAAGACTACATAGGGCGGTTCCCTTGAAGGCTCCAGTAGCTATTTTTAGAGCAGAATATTGAATGCTGTCTATTCTTTTTAGTTGTGTCTTACATGCTCATTGGTAGGCGATGGACCCGTAATCTATTTTTGACCTAATGAGCGTTTGGTATAATTTCATCAAACTATATTTACTCGCTCCCCAGTTTGTCCCAGACACACACCTCATGAGGTTCAGGTCTTTATTGCACCGAAGAACTAGTTGATCGATGTGGTCTTTCCAGGTGAGTTTTCTGTCAAAGATCATACCAAGATATTTAACACTATTTTTGAATTCAATTTTCTGACCTCCTAGTGTTAGTTTAACGTCAATGTGTTTATTGTTTGAGAATATAATACCCGTTGTTTTGAGAGCGGAAAATTTGAAGGCCCATTTATCCGCCCAGCCGCCAATTGTATCTAGTGTTTTTTGCATTATACCTGTAAGTTTTTTGATGGAACGTGCGGTTTTCCAGAGGGCAGAATCGTCAGCAAATAGGGACTGTTCTACTTCTGGATGTTTCGTGTCAATTTCATCGGCTAGGCCATTGATGAAGATGTTGAAGAGGGTGGGGCTAATGACGCTTCCTTGAGGGGTACCGTTGTCTAGTTGATGGTCGGTGGATATGGTGTTTCCTAGGCGAACTTTAAAATTTCTGTTGTTTAGGAAGTTTTTTATCCAGTGTTGCATTCTTCCCTTAATCCCAAGTTTGCTTAATTGAATAATTATGCCGTCCTGCCATACAAGGTCGAATGCTTTTTCTATGTCTAGGAAGATACCTAGTGTGTACTGATGTTTGGCATTCCCCTTTTTTATCGAGTGTTGTAATCTGGTTATATGGTCTAATGTACTTCTGTTCTTACGAAAGCCGCTTTGGGTTTTGTTTAATAAGTTGTTGTTTTCCATATGAAATTCCAGTCTATTCTTTACCATAGTTTCCATTATATTGCATAGATTTGAAGTGAGAGAAATTGGGCGGTAAGAGTTGCTGTCTGATGGATCTTTACCTGGTTTAGGGATTGGGATAACGATAGATGTTTTCCATTTACTTGGAAGTTGTTTGGTCTGCCAGCTGACATTAATTAGTTTCAAAATTAGTTTCTGTGTTTTATTTGGTAGGTGTTTAAGGATCGTGTATCCTAGTTTGTCTTCACCAGGTGAGCTCTCTTTTTTACAGTGTATAGCTTTGCGGTATTCATTAATATTGAAGTCTGCATTGAGATAGTTTTCTAAATGATCGTCCAAATCGTTTTCTATCGTTGTTTCTTCCTTAATTTTTCTGAATTCTGGTTTCAGGTTGCTATCGCTACTGTTTGAAGCGAAAGATTCGGCGAGGTGTTCTGCCTTTTCTTTGTTCGTTTTTTTAGTTTTGTTCAGTACAGGGACTGTGTTCGTTAACTTTCCTTGTATATTTTTTATTTTGTTCCATACTTTTTTTGAATTGGTTTTGGTATCTATAGTGTTGCAAAAGTCTTCCCAGCATTTTGATTTAGCTTCTTTGACACTTTTTTCAGCTATGATTTTGAATTCCTTGTAGTTCGCGTGATCACTTTGGAGCCTACTTTTTTTGAATTTTCTAAGTGCCTTCTTTTTGGCCGCAATATTCTTTGCACACTCTGGGTTCCACCAGGGTACCGGGTTTTTGTTGTGGCGCTGTTGTGATATCGGAATATATTTTTGTGCTATGTTTAGTAGTGAATTTGTAATGTTTTCATTGAACATTTCTGGATCGGAATTGAATATCTCGTCATGATTTAGGCATTGACAGTCTTTCTGGAAGCTTTTCCAGTCGGCTTTGGAGTACTGAAATTTTGGAGGGGCGTCTGTCCTTTCAGCGTCCGGTTTTATACTAATTTTCGTCAGAATGGCGAAGTGGTCGCTGTCAAGCGTGTCAGGAATCACTTCCCATTCGGATTTAACAGCTAAATCAGGGGAGACAATAGTTAAGTCAATTGCAGATAGTTTACCGGTGTTCATGTCTATTCGCGTCCCGTGGCCATTATTTAAATAGCATAGGTTGTTTTGGTCAAGCCATTTTTCCACTACTTGTCCTTTTTCGTCTGCCTTGATGCAATTGTCGTCCCACATGGGGTTATGACTGTTGTAATCACCGCATATGATGATAGGGGAGTTAAATTTCTTTGTGATGTTGTCCAGTTCTTTTGGGGAGATTTTCTTTAGACTTCCTGGGGCACTAAGATATTAAAGATATGCTGCCCTTATATACAGAAAAGTCGAATAACTGCTCACTATTGGAATGGTTAATCTGATGGCCCTAATCTGATTACCTGTTCTGTTCACATAATCTTTTAAGGATCGTCACTCTCGGCAAGTGTGCTAACGGATTAGCGGTTAGGGATTAATTGCATGGGATTAAAACTTAATTAACTGTTCACCAATCTGGGCTGTGAGATATCAAGAAGTCAGTAAGTGAACAAAACTCACAATGATAAAATTCATTTTAGTTCATATAAAGTATAATAATTACTGAGAACAAAATATGTATATTCCTGGTCATTTTTCAGGTACAAGAAGGTACATGCATAAAAATATATGTATTTAAAATTAATGATCAATTCAAAATTATATTTATACCATAGAAAAATACTATTTCCATTTACATTAAGTTATTACATGACAAACATTCATTTATTTGAAAAATAGGATATTTTTTGTGCAAACTATGCTTTTTAAATTTAATTCGACACTTACGGCCTACCGACATAACCAATCTTCCTATAAACTTACCCGCGATCCTGATTCCGGATTTTCGGACTCTTCTGAAGTCCGTCTTCAAATCCGAGTTTTTAATTCGCTTCAGTCACCCGTTTTACCGCCGATTCGGCTGAAAATGTCTTGATTTTCAATCGCTTTATTTCAGCGAACCCTTTTACGGAAAACGGTAGAAGGTACATGCATAAATTTTATATCATTTTATTCGTAAAAAAGTAGAGCATTCCGGAAAAGTATTTCAGTCAGTTCACGCAATAATTTTCCGGACAAGAAAAACCGCATGTCGGTCGGTCCAGAAAAAATTTCAGCGAAGTCGACACGATTATTTCAGTTGCCCACTATCTCAAAAATAAAAATACTTTTGTCATCAAACTATATATTTTTGAAAAGAGAATCTTTTCAGCTACTCCGGAACGGAACCAGTATTAAGCGAGCTATCATCAAATAACCGGCCGAGTTTCCGTTTCTTCAGTCGAATTCAAAGCATTTCAGTTGAATACGCCGACCCCTCCAGGTCTACCTACACGGTAGTTATATTCACTGATTGCTGCTCTGGTCAAACCGTGTGATTGGATAGCACTGTCTTTGCTTTAGCGGTTAGGTAAATCTCTTTGATAATCTACTTTGCAATTTATGCAAATGCTACCGACTTGCATTCAATGCATGCTCATTCAGGCATAGCACCCCGTACAGGGCAATCTTTTTCACCGATTGTTGCTCTGGTCAAACCGTGCGATTGGATAGCACTGTCCTTGCTCCACCTGTTAGGATTTGTTCATGATTGAATAAAATCTGTCTTTGATAATCTGTTTTGCAATTTTTGAAATGCGACCGTCTTGCATTGAATCCATGCGCATTCAGCGATAGCGCAACCTACAGGGTAATCATTTTCTCCAATTGTTGCGCTGGTCAAACTGATGCTCTGTGAGAAATCTCGTTACAATCGCATAACTATCTTAGAAAATATTAGCCAATGATTAGGAGGGAACTTACTTTTGTTGAGGTGTTTATAATACAACTACTCGGAAGTATACTTTTTATTTGAACGATGTAACATCTAATATTGCTGTAATTTTGGCAAGAAAAAAACCAGCGTCTTATCCAATCCCCAAAAAAGAGAGAAAATTTTTTGGCAAAAGTCACACCATATGCATCTATCCAGGCTACGGTGAACAGCATCAAGAAAAGTGCGTAGCATGCTCTTTTTTCAATAATATTGGTAATTACTCGAATTGAATTCATTGAAGTTTGGGCGACATACAAAGAGCATTGAATAAGGAATAATTACGCATGATAATCTGTACCGATTAGTGTCAGTTATTAGCGACACAAACAACTTTAAAACGAAACTTCACTCGAAAACAGCATTGCTCTCCTTGTTCGTATGATACCTTTAAGTTCCATGCGTTCTGCTACGTAACCGAATGATTAAAATGACGACTGTTATTTCCCATGAATGAATATCCATTAATATTGCCCATAACCTCACAATACATGTGAAAGAAATCCAAATTGCTAACACCACCTCGCCTGCATTGAGAAAATAGCCTCACCGGCTGACCACCATTTCACCGGCTGGCGCGACGTTCGGATTCAGGGAGTGATCAATTCATTGTCTCAATATAGAATGTGACTGTGGACAGACTGGCATGTTCCCTCACTGACGTTACAGGCGTGACATCACTGATTCTACTCGGTTTCCAAAATAGCGTTTTCCATGACTATTTTCTCTTCTTTCAGAAAATTTGAAAAAAAAACTGAAAACAATTCTATTGTTCTCAGTACATATTAGATTATGTATTTCATAGTTTTCAACCATTTGAAAATTCCGTTGAGGATATCCTTCAAGTATTTGGGTTACCTCCCTCACGAGGACAAGGTAGGGCTAACACCGGCTCAACAGCGAAATCATTTCTGTATGTGGCCTATAATTCCAATATGGCATTGGCCCAACCTCCAGAAGAACACTGGTGTAAGATTACGTACTGAACACTTGTGACCTATTGATCTTCATCTATGTTGGCAGAACAACACAACATCGTTTGTGCCAGACATTTTTGTGTCATCTGAACATACTAGCCGATGCCTTGTCACGGAACAATCCGGTGGTCCAGACCGAGTGGAAATTACACCCAAACATTCTACCTTGAATTTCCCAAATTTGGGGAACATCGCAGACAGACTTGTTTGCGACACAGCTGAACCCCATCTTCTCCAGCCAAGTCGAGGTACATCACATTGCTCTACATCGCCTTGGCATACTTCTCTGGTAAAGTTGGAACGTGAATCCTCATTGAAGAGTGGAATGCAGAGACGACTTGCTGCATCCAATCAGAATGCGCATTACATATGGCGGCCCCCACCAAGAACGAGCTGTGTCGAATGTGCGGGGAAATTCGTGGTGGCAGCCTAGCCTATATTATTGGACTCCGGAGGGCCAATGTCTGGCTAATGCAGCAACAACATTTTCCCAGTTAGACGGCAGATTTTGAAATCGAAAATGAGGCCGCGCTATGTCATCAGTCAACTGAGACAGTCAAGTGGTTGTGTATGAAGATTGGAGTCGCTCCTATCAATAGTGATCCAATGAGAATGCTCGTCTTAGTTTAAAGTGGCGGGGTCGAATTACAAGCGTCTAGTCCGTCATTCATAATCCAGCCGTCGTCCATTAGAGAATATCCGCGTCCATAATCCAAAGACCTATTTCATATTCCATATAACAGTATTAGCACCAAATTAAAAAAGACAATCATAGTATACATAAACATAAGCTTGTTTCCTGCAAGAGAGAAGCGGTCAACAGTTTTCAATGATGCCGGCAAGACATCATGATGTTCCAAAAATATCAAATCCGTATCGCTGATCAGTATTCTTAATCCATAATATTCGTTGTAAAGTCGTCATCTAAAGAATGATGTATCTCAGTCACGCTTTGATTGTGACTGTTCATATGAGTACCATGAGGATCTTGAAGTACATGGGTTCATACGGCCCCTAGCCCCGGGTTAAGCGGAATTAGACACAAGTTACGAAACGTAGCGCCATAGATCTTGCACGCTACGTTCGTATTTTGCTATCAGCATGCGATATGTATCGCCAAATTTGAGAAACATTGAGTGGAGGCGCTTGGTGGAATAGCCCTGTTTTATAAGTTTCTGCAACAATGTTTTGTGACGTTGATTAAAATCATCACATTTAACACAGGATCTAGCAAATGCTACTAAGCGAGATATGTATACGCCATATGCAGGTCCCACTGGAATATTACTATCCAAAAAGGGATAGTTTACGATGTCGAAATTGTAATCATCTCTTTTGTCATAAAGTCGACGAGAGAGAATGCCCGCTTCATTTTTATAGAGATAGAGATCTAAATAAGATGTGCCTGTAGGGCTATCTGTAGTTTCCTTCAAATCCAGTGAAGGTGGATATATATCCTTCACTGCGTCATTTATATAGCGATTATCCACAGCGAGAAGATCGTCTATATAGCGTTTGGTGAATGAGAAGGAACGGGCTTTGAATGGATCGGTTTTTGAAAGCGCCTGCATATAGTCATATTCATAAGAGAACAGATACAGGTCAGCCAACAGGGGTGCACAATTAGTACCCATCACCAATCACTGAAGGAGAGACAGCTGGAACAGTATGCTGACACTCTGTTAATATCTTGATTTAACAGAGAGTAACACAGTCTAGGTGGCTGCCATCATGAATTTCTATAGTTATGTAATAGCCGTCCTGATTGGCCGACTTGAAATTGAGGAACAACTCCTGGAGACAAAAGTCGCTCATGGTTAAAACTTCCACTAGGTGGCGCAGAGCAGTATTCCTCTGCCACAAGCCAAGAATAGCAAGGCAGCGTAGAGAGCTTTGCGATGTAGTTGACTTGGCTGGTGAAGATGCGGCTGAACAAGCAGCTGCCACTGTACAGGTGTCCAGTCTCCGAGTGAATGGCACTAGCATGACTAGCAGTGGATGCTCTATCCCGAGATTGGCCGTGCTTTCCCTCCCCCGGCTGTCCTGCACCTAGTTTTGCAAAAGATCAGGTCATACCTGTGTGTCCTGTATCTAGTTGACAATCCAAGATATCTTCTGCTTTAAACAAAGCAACTTCATTAATCAAGGTCGATGATATTCCATTGACAGACTGCTACCAGTCCAAGTGGCTTATCTTCCAGCAATGGTGTGTCGCTCGACACATCGATTCAGGTCGAGCCCCTATTCAACAAACAGAGGATATTCTCCTGCGTTTGTTTGAGGACAGGGGTCTGGCCCCTCAGCTGTCGATGGACACCATTTGGCTATCTTCAGGATCATTAACCTTTCAACCACGAGTAATCCGGCGAGGGATCCGAATCTTACTTCCTTGGTCAGATCCTTTAGTATTTCAAGGCAAGCAGTTGTTCCCAAGTTGCTGAAATGGGGCCTACCTTTGGTTCTTCGACGGCTCTCTGAGCCTCCCTTTGAACCCAAGCTTCAGCCAACCATTTAACAGCCAAAATTGCGTTCTTGTTGGCCCTGGCATCTGCTGCTCGTATCCACCGTCATACATTTGATGTCAGGAGATTAAGCAGGACAGACGATGGTCATTCGTCCTGCTCACCACTCTGCCAGAATTTGTGACGTAGAACCAGTCTCTGCGATTGTACATCTCGAGAATTCAAGGTCCCGACTCTCTCTGATTTTCTATCTCAAGGGCTAGAAGAGGACGGTGTTTGCTCAGTTCTAGCCCTTGCGATTTATGCCAATTACACCAAAGATCTGCGGGCAGGTCGAAGACGGTTGTTCATTCCTTTTGATCCTCGTAGTCAGCAGGACATTGAAAACTCTACGATTTCCTCCTGGCACTCCAAGACGATTAAGTTGTCCGACATTAAAGTGTCGCCCACATGGGCAGCATTTGTCAAAGTGTCTGCTCACGACAAAAGGGCGATAGCGGCCTCCTGGTCAAATAAGTCATTGTCGGATATTATGAAGGCTTGCCACTGGCGCTCCAATGTTACTGTTGCGTCATACTATCTGAGAGGCGTGACTGGTACAGGATGACGTATAGAATCTTGGTGACAGTACGGCGGATCACCGATTATGGTGCTACAAGTTCCAAGCCTTTCTGTTGGCTGTAGCTATGCCATACATATGTAGATTACTATTACGAAGAAACCTTCAAAATTCAAATTCAAGTATTTGTTTTCTTGAAGCAATTAAGTCTAAGTTCGCTCTGAACGCTCTAAATCGAACTTTCGGAACAAAAAGTTGCAAAACTGAAGAGAAATCGACCCGTACTGAAGAAAAAGACGCTATTTATAAGCGAAATTAATCCAAATACGAAAGAAAACCCTATGTAACTGTAGAGCACCCAACCTGAAAGAAACCTTTGAATTTTGAATTTATGCATAATCCTTTGAACCACTTGGAAACTGTCGATCGCAAATTTACGATGGGTCATGATTTTGCTCTCGGAGAGTCTACAATCGCTTTTAAATCTCCAGATGTGGTGCACCGGAATTGTCTATCGGATCCCAAATTTCTGTCTGGCCCAGTGGGTGTCCTCGTCTTTTATGTTGTTGTTGTTGATAAAATATATTACTTTCCTTAGAATAAAATTATTTCCCATCTCTTCATACATCACGGTGACAGTGAATATCGTAAATATGCGTTCTGTACGACATACATACCCCTCTTCCATATCTTTATCTACAAATTTGTATAGTCACAGTGCATGGATATCATAAAAATGCATTATACGACCAACACCGATCTACATACCCCTATATGTATGTAGATCAGTTTTGGTCGTGTAGAACCCACAGGTGTTTGCCAACTTAATTATCTGGGGGTATCGTCAACTATAGAATGTGCATGTTGACTAATGTGTGTGTTGACTATATCCCCCGGATAATTAACTTGGCAAACACCTGTGTAGAACCCATTTTTATGATATAATGGTCTATGAAAAGGTGCGAAATAATTGTATATTGTATTCTTAATTAACAAAAATATATACATTTTTATATATTTTTGATTAACAACATCAACCAAGACACCCAATGCTAATCAAGCCACAGTCAATCGTGTATGTTATGACCCCTGAAAATATAAAATCACTAATGGGCGCTATGATTAGCAAATAAAATCGTATTTTATTCAAATGATCAGTTTATCATGTTAAGTTATGTACTCCCAGTAACATCATTGATGCTCTCGGATCTACCAGCGACACCTTCGCTAGTCACATGATCTATCCAGAAGTCGCATGATCTCGTGATATTCTACTTTGAGTATCAAATCCTGGGACAGAGAATATCTTCAGCTGAAGGAATTCTCCAGATATTCCGTCTCTGGATTTGGTCCTCACGGTAGTAATATTCCAATATGCTGCGATGTTGTATTCTTGGGGGCTTGCTGTGTATAGGCCTACGTTTGTTGTCTAGCTCTTATTCTGCCCTAAGCACACAACATATTAATATTTCGTACACTCAAATAATTTTATCTGTCTCAGGAACGTTTCCACGCTCAAACATAGAACGGGCGGGAAACTTTCCGGCAACAAAATCCAAATGTGAGTAGATTTTCGACAGAATACGCCAGAATACACCAGCCTGAAGGATAAAGTATTCACTACGCAAAGAAGAAGTTTTTTTCCCCAAATTTATTCCTAGTGGTCGATTTTCTTTGGTTTGCGAGGAGTAGGCCTAGACTGCGAAAAAACATAATGTTGAACTGCGAAAAAAAATAATGCTGAAGCCGTTTTAACACCAGAATTGTGTTGAAAATAACACAAATTTTGTTAGAATCAACTCAGATTTGTGTTGAACTCAACAAGATTTTGTGTGGATATGCGGAGTTCAACACAGAACCATGTTGATTTCAACACAAAACATTTTGTGTTGAAGCCATTTTAGCCCAAAATTGTGCTAAAACAAGACAATTTTTTCTCAGTGTATAAAAAGCTTACTTTGCAGATAATGTTCCAAAGCAACTAAATCCACTTTCAGACCAAGAGTTCCCAGAAAATCAACTGCATTTACTGCCATGACCGAGAAGTTATTTTCCTCACTAGAAAAGCTTCTGTTGGGCTTGGTAGACTGGGACACCCTAAGAAAAAAGAAAAACCCCAAATCCGAATCCACAGCGTTTCCACGTGTGAGCTTGGAGCTTCGGAACTTGGAACTTCGGAGCTGGGGGACTTAGAACTTTGAAACTTGTGTTAGGGTGTCCCGGGTCGGGTGTGGGCACACTGCTGTGGGCACAGGCTGTTATCTCATTAAATGAGTGCTCCTCCGGTATTAGTACACATAAAACAATGAAAATACTTTCATTGATATGCAGAGAGAAGTCGGCGTATATTACCCAAGGTTATTTTCACAGGGGCTCGTTACCGTTGTTGATTGTTTAATTGTTGATGGAGGGGGCGAGATTGAGAAGAAAAGGACATAATTAACCAATTAACAACGTTAACGAGCCCCTGTGACTATTTTATGGATAACCACTTCTTCATTGCCTACGAAGAAACGGCAGATCCACAGAAATAAAGAAGTTGCTATCCATTAAGTAGCCTTGTGTTAACGAAAGAACTGATGGTATAGTCTATTTTTTTACTATATTTACTAATAATTTTTATACCATATCCTTGAGCAGGAATAGCAGCATATTACAACATTTTAGTGAGATCTGCGACAAATTCTGTGGCCAATATATTGACAAGTTTCAGTATTTAATCGGTAATTCTACATATGTTGAAAAGTTTTGCACATATATAGAAACAGTGTTTACACACATGTTGAAAAGTTTTAGACATGTGTTGAAAATTTTTGCACATATGTTGGAAAGTTTTAGACATATGGAAAAGTTTTACACATATTTAAAATAAATTAACTATAGTTAAAAGTTTTGTACATATAGAACATATATGTAGTTATACATATAGTTATAACTGACACGTCTATATGTACAAAACGTTTCAACATATGTCAAATAAAGTGTTTTTCCACATATGTGCAAAAGTTTTATACAAATGTTAAATAAATGTCAGGAGAGTTAATGGAAAGGAGTGCGCCTGGTGTTATAATATCTCGTGAATGTTTTATGGCAAGCCGTTTCAGTATTTAATCGGTTATTTAACATATATCGAACACTTGTGCATATATGTTAAGATGATTTCAACATTTCTGTAAAAGAATTACACATGAAAATGATAATTTATTCCACATATTTTGACAAAAATGTTTATTCAACATGTCGGAAAGTTTTAGACATATGTGAAAAAGTTTTAGACATATGTGGAAAAGTTTTGCAATTATCCCAGCTAGCAAGTGGACGTCAGACCAACGTTGGGTAAACGTCAGCGTCACCGTTGGCTGGTGACGTTAATCCAACGTAATTTTGTCCAGTGGCCCAATGTTGGCAATCCGATGATGGTCCAACGTTGGAACGACGTCAATAAAAAGACGTTGGGCACTAGGTGGCAAATGGCGTTGACCCAACGTCACTTTAAACGTCACTTTAGCGATATAGACAGATCGAAATTTCATGCCCAATACTGTTGTAAATTTAAGAAATAATGTTTTTATAGGCGTGCTAAATCGTTATTTCATGCACGGTTATTGTGAGAAGGTTTTTTTATTTTAGGACAAAGGTGAAGCCCACGCCTTAAAAACTTTCCCATACTAACCATGCGTAAACTAACGATTTTGCTTGCCTATGAAAACATTATTTCTCCAGTTTACAACAGTAATGGGCATGGAATTTCAATCTCTCTATATCGCTAAAGTGACGTTGAAAGTGACGTTGGGTCAACATCATTTGTTGAAAAACTTCGAATTATTGCATATATTTACAAACACAATATTTTTTGTTCGAACAACTTTATTTTTATAAGTTAACAAGATTCGAGCACAGGTATAAAAATTAAAATCACAATCCACATTCATATGTTGTTATTATAACAAAAACAGAACAATGCTTCCCTATTCATATTTTCATCATAAGTGAACTTGGCGTTTGAACTCACAATTATTCAAAACTTGGAACATGATAAAATCCATTTATGCAGTGATTCGGGTTCAAATGATTTGACCGTAACGCGTTAAACCTAAAAAAAATTTAAAATAAGAGTCTTCTTTGGAATGCATAACATGGAAGATATTTCCATTTCGAAGATTGTTTGGCCTAAATGACCCAATATTTGACCTATTGATCTAACAAAGATAGAATTCTGCTGCGGACAATGTATGAATTGATGAAAGGAAATTGTGATCACATTTTAGGACCTCGTCAACCGAAAGGTGGTATAATAATGTTCATTACAGCGAGTTTTCTGTCTATTCAATGGTTTCAGTTCCAATGGCTTATATCGTCCTCAGCATCGTTTGGTCTGTTCCGGCTTTTAGCAGCTAGAAACAAATAGAAAACAAATACATGGATCAATATTTACATGAAGGAGAAGTGTTAAGGGGTTTCAATACAGTGCAGCATCACTGACCTATTGTAACATGTTTGCTGTTGCAATTTTCAGTTTAATACAACAGTATAACATTATTAGCCTGAATTACATATGTGCAAAATTTCATCGAGTTATTGGCTAAAATCAAAATAGTGATCATATTCTACATTGGCAGAAAAAGTTACACTGGATATCAGATTCTCTGCTATATCACAGGGTGAGCAAATTTCTCTTGAGAGGAGGTTAATTTTATTATCAGAAATTACTCAGAAATATTCAGGGAATGATCCGGAATAGATCAGATTGTACATCCACAACTCAATTTCAGGGTTTCTACCTGAAAGCAAGGGATAATTTCCTGAAATTCAGGTATATCATCCATGAATTAAAGCTAAATTATCTGAATTTTAGGGGATTTTACGTACCTGAATAGGGTCGGGAACTTACTAATCAGGGTGGTAAATTTGCCTGAATTTCAGGGAAAAAACTCTCATTCAGGGATCTTTTTTTCTGAAATTCAGGTAATTATCCCTGGATTTTCAGGTAAAATCCCTGAAACTGAGTTGTCGATGTGCAGCCTGATCTATTCAGGATTATTCCCTGAATATTTCTGAGATTGTAAAAGTCCTGAATTGATCAGGTTGTATATCCACAACTCAATTTCAGGGATTTTGGCTGAAATTCAGGGCTGATTAGTAAGTTCCCGACCCTAATCAGGCAAGTAAAATCTCATAAACTTCAGCTAATTGGTTGATATACCTGGTTTTCAGGAAATTATCCCTGGATTTCAGGTTTATTCCCTGAATATTTCTGAGAGTGTAAGCAATAAACATTTATAAGGTGTACGGGTAGCAAATGTGTAAAAGTCATGAGACTAATAAGTATGAAAGGCTGTATTTTCAACATACAGAGAAAATCACAAACCTTTTTTCTTCTCTGCTGCCTCCTTCCTACCACCATCACAGTCTGTATTGAAGGATTTACCCAGGATTTAATCCTTTCTTCGCAATCTGCAATTTTGATCTCTGATTTCCTCAACACTTCTGCAAAAATAGTATGTTAGCACTAATTCACCAAGAAAATATATATTTGGGAATGACGTGGGGTCATGCTATCACGATTGAAGCCTAGTTCAGCAGTGCTCATAGCAAGATACTATAGTCGTGTATGCATGATTAGCTGAAGAACATATTATTAGAAGTTTGCAACTCAGATACTACAAAGTTACATGTGATGTTTTGATTCAGCCAAGGCATGACAAACACATCATTTACAGAATCGTAATAATTATCAATAATTGTTATAAAAAAATATGATTTCAACTATCATTACACATAGCTGTATCAGATATCATGCCACAAAAAAAGATACTATACCGCAACTAAAAATATATGTAGATATCAAAGTTTAGAAATGCTTTGTTTTTTGTGTGTCTTATGGGGAATCATGTATTGTATCACTATCAAGTAGAGTTAGTCCAATAAACAGGTATTGCCATATATTTAGTAACTATCAAGGCCATTGTCACTTGATTGGTTGTTTGCATGACAGCCTTCATCTATATTTTGAGGGCAAATAATTAAAATGGTCATGAGTAAAACTCACTCATTTTCTTCAAATATATAATTGATTTGCAATTTAATCATTAATAATAAATATAGCATCTGGCATGTGTATTTAAATAATCAAGGTCATGCTAAACAACCGATTAAGTGAAAATGGCCTAACATGTACCAAAATATTCCTCATCAGGTCACCTCTCTGAAAAGGAAAAATGTGAAAGAAAGAGTATAATTACAGAATCAAAGCTTCTAGCTGCACTTTGCAAGTCATACAATAATGAAAAATACAGGTAAAAAATACTTGTGCATAGCCCTTTTTTAACCTTCTGAAAGCACATAGAATTTTTGTTTCTGTAATATACTTTTTAATTAACATTGTTTATTTAAGAGAGGTATCATTTTGCATTCAAGATTTGTCTGAGGACTATATACATGATGATTGATGTTGATCACCAAATATGCATACATTATTGGTTATAATTGTGCATATATGGTGCAGAATTCAAAAGTTCACTGTTAAGTGGGGATCTGCGTTTTCCACCTTTTTTAATGTATCCAACGGTGTAAGGCAGAACTCCCCCTGTCTCTTTTCGATTTATTTGCATGAACTTGATACTAGATTAACGAACACCAAAGTAGGCTGTAACATTGCTGGGGTATTTATGAATCATCTGATATATGCAGATGATCTGTGTCTGATTTGCCCATCCGCAAGGTCACTACAAAGTTTGCTGAAGGAATGCGAAGATTATGCTGAAACACATGATATTGTATACAATACGAAAAAAACTGTGTGTATGTTTTTTAAGCCGAAGGGCTATCACCTGTACAGAATTCCAAATGTTGCCCTAAATAATAATTTTTGTCGACTCATATTCCTATCTTGGACATATTTTTGCGAGTGATTTATGTGATAACCTCGATATCGAGTCACAAACAAGGAAGCTGTGTATCAGAGCAAATATGCTGTTGAGGAAATTTCGTGCCTGCAGTAACATTGTAAAGAAAATGCTCTTTCGTTCTTACTGTTCTAATATTTATGGTTGTTCTATGTGGTTTAATTATGGCAAAGGTAACAGTATTCGAATTATGTATAACAATTCGTTTAGATGGCTGATGCACCATAGACGAGACTGTAGTGCAAGTCACATGTTCGTTATAAATGGAGTGATGTCGTTTGGTGAGCTCATTCGTAAATCCATCTTCAGCTTGAAGAGGCGGGTTGATGACTCCGATAATTACCTGATATATACCCTGAATGAATGTGATGTTAAATTGCACTCAGCACTGAGAGCCCACTGGGCACTGACACTTCATGGACCACTGTGAGTGGATCCAATTCACGTTGTATTTTGTAAAACAGTTAATTAGCTTCTCTTTCTGTATATGGACCACCAGTGTCTGAAATAAAATATTATTATTATTATTATTATTATTATAATTATACATATGTATAAAACTTTCAACATTTGTGGAATAAATGTGCATCTTTTTGACATGTGTGTAATTATTTCACACATATGTTTAAATCGTTTTGACGTATGTGCACAATTTTTCGACATATGTTAAAAACCGATTAATTACTGAAACGGATTGCCATAAGTAAGCACGCTTTATTCCTCGGCACTGGGCAATGGAAATTTCATAGCCACACCTCTATGAAAATTGACGATTTCGGTGTCCGAGAAATAATTATCTTTTATCTCCACGAGGGCGCTCAGCTATCGACTTTCTTTATCGGCTCTCATCGACTTAGGGATTTGATTCGACTGGGGTCGCGGAGATGCTGAATGTCGGATGTGACGCTTGTCATTCACGGACGCCTCTCGATTCCTCATATTTTGCATGTATGACAAAACATGTGCAATTATCTGGGATGTAGTTGGTCTTGATCACAGGCCCGCAAAACAAGAGATGTGGGGAGGTGTGGTATTAGGGTGAAGTGTCGAAATATGGGGCCTCTATATAGGCTATAACCCCATGCTTTATATAAATAAACATATATAAAGCATGGGGTTATATATAGAGACCCCATATTTCGACACTTCACCCTAATACCACCCCCCAAATCTCTTGTTTTGCGGGCCTGTGGTCTCGATAAGCCAATGTAGAATATGCAACCATATACATTAATTGCATTTATGCATTTATATATTTATACATTTATGCAGGGCCATCCTGGAAATCAGCCGTATGTAGGTTGAGGATGTATTTTTACCCTGGATAAATAAATTATATCAGAAGTTTTCATGAACTTCTGATTATATCTATCTATCTATCTGCATTATATCGTAAAATAGATAAAATAACTACATTGATGATTATGAGGAGTAAATTAAGTGATCTACTGCTAAGATGCATACCACTGCCTAAACCGTACGTTTTGTTGTCTCCGTTCATATTGCATGTAAAGAGGAGTGCTTTTAACCCGGGGTCGAAGATGAATGGCGCACATGCAAAAATAGTTTATTTTTTAACATAATAAATGTCCTAATTAGAAATTCACGTGTGGAGGTTGTATGAAGCTACAGACCGGGTCAAAAATATCCCGTTTCGGTGCGTTTTCAGTGTGGAGGGGTGACGAACTCCGATCAACTCTTGCCGACCCTTTTGAACTCAGAACTGACTTCCAGGGTTGTAATGTTCTGACTCCGTTGTCGACAGTTAACCGAGGGAGAAGGGGTCAATTACCGTCTCCGGTGCAGTCAAAGGAAGGTTTGTAGGTGAGCCGAGGTCACGCTTGGATCATTGCGGGTCAAATGCCTCGCTTGAAAGACTCGACAGCTTGACTCCACAGCATCGGTCGCTCATCCTATGCGTCTCAGTGTCGTTAGAAAGGTGGGACGGGGATGTCACTTTTATAAGAGAAGACATAATATCAGTCAAAAGAATGTCACCACTCTGCCTTTTCCCAAATTCAAATGTAACGTTTTAGATTACTATCGTTTTTCTTAATTCTAATTACATTGATATTTTTTTTATTGTATTTTCATCGCTCTGGATTTTTTGTTGACCCGCCATTAGGTTACCAATGGACTGGTCCAAGGCATGCTGATTCATTGACTAGATTATTCCATTTGAGTGAATGATTTGAATAACTGCGATCGAATTCAAGAAAATGTTTCATTTATTTTTATATCAGAAAAAAACAACAACAGAATAATGTTCATATAGTTCTAGTCCATGGGAAATATTGTATAACACCATCGCAATATCTCGACTATTGCAATTCGGTAATTCGGTATTTCTGTACAATATCGAAATGTTAGTACACTGTTCAATGTCAATGCACCCTAACATGAGTTCTCTGGTTGCCTTTTATCCCACAGGAGCTCGTTACCGTTGTTAATTGATTAATTATGTTGATTGGGGGGGGGGGATGTGGTGTCAAGAGAAAATATTCATTTATGTACACCGCCTACTTAAGGTTATCAATCATTTAACAAAGATAACGAGACCTGTGATTTAGCCTGACTTTTTCACCCTCATCGCTCGAGTGGCACATCCACTCAAACAAATAATACATGAACATCTGGACATTATGGGTTAAGTATTCTCTTTAGCGACCAGGACAAGAACATGTTAAACAGTACATGGCGAGTGAGCTGGCGAGATACAAGGAAGGAAGTTATACCATGGAGCCTATTAAACGGGTTAAATCCTAGCCTGATCTTAAATCTGGATTAACGTTTCGAATAATTTCAAAGCACTTTACCATCCGTTGCTACCTATGTTTATGTATCCAACATGCTTTAGACAAAACAGCATTCGGATCATTACTAGCTTCATGTTCAGATCCATACAGGGTCTTGTAATTTCCTCAGAACATCTAAATTTGAGTGTGACTAATTACCACAACTTGAAAGTTACCACAAAGTAACACATAATGACCACTGCTGATGACCAATAAACACCATAAATAACGGTTTGTGCCCTTCATCATTTTCTACCAAAATTATTAGATTTTAGTCGCTTTTTTACAGACGTTTGAGTGACGGAAATGAGAGGAATAAAATGTTTGTTTTCTGGAAAAAGCGGCTAAATAGCGGATGAAATTTCCTAAGAAATCGGAGCAATGGCATAATAATTGGATAAACACCCGGGACAATTAATCTGGTGGGGTTTTTTTTGATTGACTTCTGCTACGAGACATAGCGTCTCTGTTTTGCCGATATTGTTCTGGGATGCACTTTATTGAACGGGTGGAAATGGGGCATCTCTACATCGTGAAAGGTGTCCTCAGTTCACCTGAGGTCAGACGTTGTACAGAGGCTGCTATAACTGGGTCAAACGGCACGCGCCTTCACTCAAGCGAATCGGCCGTCTTAAAAAGAACTTCGACACTTTTTTGGCCTTATATTTATAGCTGATTGCGCGTGCCTTGGTAGGTCGCGATCTAAAAATACGTTATCTTCCCCATTTCTCCCTTAAGGCATGCACCTTTAGGCCTATTTCCAGAAGGAATATAGCCATCCATTTTGCTAACTAAAATAATCCGTTTCTTTCATATTTTGTTCTTTTAAATATGACAGATGTATATTATATATAGGCGCTGTCAATTATTATATTGATACTCAATTGATATTATAAAATAGAATTTCATAAATTCTTAGTGAGTTGCTTGTATATTAATAGATTTCGGCTCTTTTGCGCTGTTTGATTTTGTATTGAACTCTCATGCATCTTGTGTTCACGCTTAAAACTAAAGTGTTGAAACTTACTCGTAAAGTGTTGAAATAACCCTTTAAGTGTGTCCACAGGGACTGCTCTTTAAGTGTTGTCCCTGTGGACACACTTAAAGGGTTATTTCAACACTTTACGAGTAAAGTTTCAACACTTTAGTTTTAAGCGTGTTGTAATACCATATCCCAGAGACAGTCTGATATTGATGACATGTGATCGGTACCGGTGTAATACCAATATCCCAGAGACAGTCTGATATTGATGACATGTTATCGGTACCGGTGTAATACCATATCCCAGAGACAGTCTGATATTGATGACATGTGATCGGTACCGGTGTAATACCAATATCCCAGAGACAGTCTGATATTGATGAAATGTTATCGGTACCGGTGTAATACCAATATCCCAGAGACAGTCTGATATTGATGACATGTGATCGGTACCGGTGTAATACCAATATCCCAGAGACAGTCTGATATTGATGACATGTGATCGGTACCGGTGTAATACCATATCCCAGAGACAGTCTGATATTGATGAAATGTTATCGGTACCGGTGTAATACCAATAACCCAAAGACAGTCTGATATTGATGACATGTGATCGGTACCGGTGTAATACCATATCCCAGAGACAGTCTGATATTGATGACATGTGATCGGTACCGGTGTAATACCAATAACCCAGAGACAGTCTGATATTGATGACATGTGATCGGTACCGGTGTAATACCAATATCCCAGAGACAGTCTGATATTGATGACATGTTATCGGTACCGGTGTAATACCAATATCCCAGAGACAGTCTGATATTGATGAAATGTTATCGATACCGGTGTAATACCAATATCCCAGAGACAGTCTGATATTGATGACATTTTATCGGTACCGGTGTAATACCAATATCCCAGAGACAGTCTGATATTGATGAAATGTTATCGGTACCGGTGTAATACCAATATCCCAGAGACAGTCTGATATTGATGACATGTTATCGGTACCGGTGTAATACCAATATCCCAGAGACAGTCTGATATTGATGACATGCGATCGGTACCGGTGTAATACCAATATCCCAGAGACAGTCTGATATTGATGACATGTTATCGGTACCGGTGTAATACCAATATCCCAGAGACAGTCTGATATTGATGACATGTGATCGGTACCGGTGTAATACCAATATCCCAGAGACAGTCTGATATTGATGACATGTGATCGGTACCGGTGTAATACCAATATCCCAGAGACAGCCTGATATTGATGACATGTGATCGGTACCGGTGTAATACCATATCCCAGAGACAGTCTGATATTGATGACATGTGATCGGTACCGGTGTAATATCAATATCCCAGAGACAGTCTGATATTGATGACATGTGATCGGTACCGGTGTAATACCAATATCCCAGAGACAGTCTGATATTGATGACATGTGATCGGTACCGGTATAATACCAATATCCCAGAGACAGTCTGATATTGATGACATGTGATCGGTACCGGCACTCCAGCAAATGGCTGATACATCCTAAGTGTACGGGTCATAACGCTAGAGACGCTGTCGACGTTGATGAATATTAGCATACAGTTTAGAATTTTTTTGAATGTGAAAATATTATACATTTTGAAGTGAAAAGATTGCATCCCTAATAATGGCAAATTATGGATTAACGTGGCTTACATACATGAAGATAGCATGTCTAGTCGGTGTTTTCTTCCGAATGGTTTAACATAGTGAATGAACAATTATTTCAAACGCATCTTCATTGCATTTGGCACCTGCGCCGAATATACTTATGCGATTATTCTCCGTTACAGTATGCGGATGACGCAGTCTTCATAGTGTACGGATGATACACGATTGCGATGAAACACCAGTATTTTACAGTATCTTTATTATTTTTATTATTTGTATCGCCATTGCAAATAATAAATATACATATTAGCATCAGTACGTCTGCAACTTCTCATTAATTTTTTTGAAAGTAGTTAATAGTAGTAAAAAGTCGGAACTCAGTAGTAGAGAATGAGTAGTTAAGGGCGGATTTTTTTTTTGCAGCGCACTCTGACCGTTGTGGAGATCAGAGCAGGGGAAGATAACTCCAATGGGGAGGTGACTCCAAGAGCTGAGAAAAATACGCACTCAATCTATATGAATATGTCAGAACAAATCGGAGCTTGTCTGTGGATTTCCGTGACGTCATCAGTTCGGGGCAAGCAAGTCTCAACATGTTTTGATAAAGACCGATACGTCATCAAAGTGTGTGTAGGGCAGAGAATGCATTGAGAGTTATACCGTATACAAACATCACTTATTATAACATGGCTAGTATAGACCCTTAGTATAGCATGGGCCTATAGCCTGTATCATGGTATAATGCCTCTCGCTGAATTTTGGTCTAATGCCTCCAGCAGAATGTACACATTGTTGTTATGGTGGCGGTCACGACGTCCGTCATTCTCGTCTCGCGAGACTCCCTACTGCGAGAAAGAGTCTCACGGGTAAATGGGAGCCATCCCCCAAAATTTGGGGGGTGAGTAGGCGGCGTATGATTTTCACCCGTCTGTATCCGGCTTGTCATTGACCTGCTGACTCCGCCGAGTTAGAAGCGAATTGCTAAACATAACGTGGGCTATATAATTGGGAAATGACTCTTTCCGTTTCGGAGCATATCAATCGCGAACAAATTATTGTCGGTATGTATACTTGGCCGTGAAAGCGAGTTATCTAATACAGGAAGTAGTTCGCACAGTTCCGATCAAGAAAACAATATGGCTGCGCCCATGCCAGCTAGCCACGGTGAGAGAGAAACGGGTAATTTCATCGAAGCGCTGGAATTCGCTAAGAGAAAGCTGGGTGTTTGTGTCACCTTGAAAGAAAAACAAGTAGAGGCACTGACGGCAGCTTACAACGGCAGAGACTGTATTGCTGTTCTACCTACAGGCTATGGGAAGAGCTTGATATTTCAACTTCTACCATCGGTTCTGCAGAAGCGGCATGGCCTGGATATGCCTATGATAACTTTCGTTGTTTCGCCCCTGAATTTAATAATGCAAGACCAGGTTGTAAGTATTCATTTTAACAATGCTACAATTTTCCTCCTCTATTTATTTGTATCCAACTTTAGCTTCATTCAATCGTACACGTTTTATGGGTTGGGATAAGGCCTACTTATAAAAAAAAAAAAAAAGATTATAATAATTTTGTGGAAAAAAAACGTTATGAGAAAGGGTGCTCCCCCCCCCCCCAACTCAGAAAATCGAGCAAAAATGCAGCCGATGGCGCTGGCATCTGAGATGTACACATTGATCAGCTGTTTCTAATCACATGTGGATTGTTCATCATTTGAATTTGTTGTCTGTCAAGCGAGTCACGTGTGTGGTCATATGATCACTTGGAAAATAGTCCCGGTCGAGCGAGTGATGTCATGCTGCCTCGCTTTGAGATTGGAGATTCAAAAATGTCACCAGTTTACATGAGAGTCGCTTTGGTCTCCCGCGGGTAGACACGGCTCTCTTTGAGAATGGACGTCCGTACATCGTTTCTGAACATGCAAAATGGCAGATCGTCGATACAGGTCAATGAAAAGGAACTGGATAATGCACTCAGAGGTCAAAGGTGAATATGCGCTCAATTGCATCCAGTCACGTCAATGCTAATTTATGGAGGTCAAGTCCGCTAAGTCCCGTTTGTCAGCATGACGTCACATTCGCAACTTCTCGGGGATATCCGGTGGGCGTTTGCTTTCATACGTGGAAGGTCCATTTGCGTACACTTCGCCATCCATAAGATGGCTTGCAATCGTGAGTCTCCATTATTGCGGAGCGATATCTGGTATATGACGGGATTCTGTTCGGCCTTCATCCGGCAGAGAACAGACTCGATAAATCTGATAAATTACAGGTTTTCAAACCACTTCGGAAACAGATATAGACTAGGCTTACAAAATATATAGGTATGAATAACTTTCGTATCACCCAAGAGGTGTGGTAGATCTGTAATTTTCAACAAGTAGGGCATCACATGATTCGAAAATAGTGAGTCACGTCGGGGTTCATTTGCGTACACTTCGCCATCCATAAGATGGCTTGCGAATCGTGAGTCTCCATTATTGCGGAGCGATATCCGGTATATTACGGGATTCTGTTCGGCCTTCATCCGGCAGAGAACAGACTCGAGAAATCTGATAAATTACAGGTTTTCAAACCACTTGGGACACAGATATAGGCTAGGCTTACAAAATATATAGGTATAAATAACTTTCGTATCACCCAAGAGGTGTGATAGATCTGTAATTTTCAACAAGTAGGGCATCACATGATTCGAAAATGGCGAGTTACGTTGGGGTTACGTCGGTAGACTTTAGCTGATTGGCTGACGAAGTCACGTGGTATTGATTTCTGGAGATTCCCTCTCGCACTTGCCGAAAGTAGGCTGTAAATGGATACACACGATCCCAGGGTCAGTCTTACCGCGTATAGATGACCGAGATGGTTACAGGTTGGTCGGGGTTACGTCGGTAGACTTTAGCTGATTGGCTGACGAAGTCACGTGGTATTGATTTCTGGAAATTCCCTCTCGCACTTGCCGAAAGTAGGCTGTAAATGGATACACACGATCCCAGGGTCAGTCTTACCGCGTATAGATGACCGAGATGGTTACAGGTTGGTGGAAGGTCATGACCGCCACATTGAAATAGCACGAGGTCATGTGACGTATGACTAGATCACTATCCCCTGTCCCAGAAAATATATCATAAAGGGCTTGCCTGAATTATCACAAAATAAACATGGTTAGAGTCTGAAACAAGTCCTGTCAAACCTGCATCTGGTATTTTTTTTCTGTCAAGTATAGTTGCAAAAGATCAAGTAGGACTCGTCAAAAGAAAGATCATATTCGAGATGGAGAATTTCTCATGTGTCGACCTTCGTTCGTCATGTTGTTTGGAGTGGCACTGGACAAGTCCAACCCCGTCCGATAGAGTTCTGAACCCAGGGGAGATATTCCCAAGAAAATTTGAACTTTCGAATCGGATTACCTCCCCTCAACCACATTCGAATGCATGGGTTGTTTCCAATGACACCAAAAGGCGCAACATTACTTGCCACCCCTTTCGACAGAACACTGTGATTTTCAACTGACAGATTCGAAAACAAATTATGACATCACTGCGACTATACAACTTAAACAGGCGACACGTTTAATGTTAAAGCTAATACTTTGTGATATTATGTTTTCATGGGTCATAACAAATATGATTATCAGTACATTCGACATAGTGTATAATTTGCCAATCGATAGTTCATGCGTCCGCGTTAGTTGCTTCGTTTCATGAAGTTAGAAACACCAAACACAGAATAGGTTCGTTGTCGTTACAATCTCCCGAAATTAGAACGAGCAGCTATTTCTTCTTTGTCCAAACGTTCTGATATCGTGACAAAGGCGAGTCGATAAGGGTGGCGCAACAGTGGTTATGGAGAAATCTCTGTGTAAAGCTGAGACTCACAGACAACGGAAAGATTCGAAATATTATACTTCCATTGAACATTCCTGGTTACCTCAAAATCAAACTAAGCTTAGAACTATTTCAACTAATACCTACCATGAGGACCACATTCCTAAAAAGGAGTTGAATTATCTTATAGACGACAGTCAATGCCGAAATCGGAGATTTTATTTATTACCAAAGATACATAAACACATTTTATATTGGCCGAATCCCCCATATGCCTAAAGGGTGACCTATTGTCTCTGACAGTGGCAGTGAAATTGCTAGAGTTAAGTACGCGACACTCCGGACTTCTTAAATCGTCTTTCGGGCAATTGCTATGATGATAACGTTCATCTCTCGAGTCACTGACGTCGAGTCACTTTACTCGAACATCGATTCCGATTAGAGTTTAAAATTTATCTCGGAAACCCTGTCAAGGCATCCTTCGGCAAGAAGGAACGACGATCATATTTTGAAGCTGCTGCATATATCTCTTAGCAGAAACGATTTCAATTTCTGTCCTGAGCAATATTTACAAATAACGGGCACAGCTATGGGCAAACGTTTTGTACGGTACCAGCTTATGCTAACATTTACATGGCAGATTGGGGAGAAAAACTTCTCCTTAATTGTCCGATTAAACCCTCGCTTCGGACACGCTGCATTGATGATTTATTTGGTATCTTGAAGGGCACCATGGAGGAATTTAATGAATTCACACAAATGCTCAATTCTTATAAATTCAATAATTCAATACAATGTCCAAGTCTAATCGGTACCGTTCCAAGACGTAGTGATATATAGAGGCAGCCGATTTGCGGCCACAGGGTACCTTGATAGTAAAGTTTACTTCAAATTCACTGAAAGCCACCAGCTTCTGCATCATATTTCGTTCCATTTGCAACTATGACTGTGACTACTATACGGTATGCCATATCTTTACTCGAGCACTCGTCAAACGAGGATATTCAGCTCGAAAACTGAGAAAGATTAAAATAGAGATCAGTAGTATATAAAACCCTTTACAGACCCCCTTTTGACGAGTGCGCAGGTGTTTCTGCGCAGATTTGCGGAGGAAGTGCGGAGGGGTTTCCCAGGGGGATTCCCCAGTGGGAGGTTGCCCATGACGATCACGTGATCAAGGCATGTCCTGACTTGTTCTGGGTTGTACAGTTCTGCCATGCGGAGGATGGGTACTAGTATTTCGCTGACGTCCTAGTAATAAACATAATCTATAGGTGTTGTACCATGATAATAGGATCAGTCTAGCATCTGTACCACCCTAGGGTCGATCATTTATTGTCCCGTGTATCTCCGCAGAAAATCAACAAACAAAATGGCGGCTCCAGGATGGTGTGGGGACGCCCTTGCCACATCACGGCGTCGATCGTAGCGCCATCTGCGCACACTGACGCAAGGGAGACAACTCGTGTGGACGAAGGGTATGGAAATAGCCGTGTTGGAGCTAGGGGAGCCACTAATGGACCAATGGGGTCGAGTGAGGTATCAAAGTGAAGCTTAGGTGAAGGGGCATCTAATGGGCTGGATGTGGGATTGAAATAGCGGCATTCTGCGCATGCGCGGTGGCCCAAGGGTATGCAAATAGACGTTTTGGAGCTAGGGGAGCCCCTGATGGTCCAATGGGATCGAGTGAGGTATTAAAGTGAAGCCTAGGTGAGGGAGCCTCTCATGGGCTGGGTGTGGGGTTGAAGTATCGGCATTCTGCGCATGCGCGGTGGCCGAAGGATATGGAAATAGCCGTGTTGGAGCTAGGGGAGCCACAAATGGTCCAATGGGATCGAGTGAGGTATCAAAGTGAAGCCTATGTGAGGGGGCCTCTGATGGACTGGGTGTGGGGTTGACATATCGGCATTCCGCGCATGCGCGGTGGCCAAAGGATATGAAAATAGCCGTTTTGGAGCTAGGGGAGCCCCTAATGGTCCAATGGGGTCGAGTGAGGTATCAAAGTGAAGCATTCGTGAAGGGGCATCTGATGGGTTGGGTGTGCGGTAGGAATATCATTCTGCGCATGCGCAGACGCAATGCGGAGCTCTCGTCCAATCAGAAGCGAGTATTTCAAATTCGTCACAGAGCTGTCAGCCAATCAGAAGCGAGTATTTTGACCCGGTGCATTATGGGCCATATCCAAGATGGCGGCACGTATGATCAAGATGGCGGCACATCCGGTGTCGAAAACTGGCCATTTCGTCGGGATGTGGTCACCTAGTGTCGAAAACTGGACCTTGTATGGGTCCTGCTAGACGTTTTGGAGCTAGGGGAGCCCCTAATGGGCCGATGGAGTTGTATGAGGTATCAAAGTGAAGTATATTTCAAGCATGGGTGGGTGCATGTAAAATTTTTCCTGAAAAAATACGGAACACGGAATTTATCCTAAATTACGCGAAAATGCCTATATGGGGTATGGGGAGTATAGGACCATCCTGGGAAACCTACTTCTCGACATTTGCGGTATAGGTTGTGAGGTCTCGTTTTCTTAGTCTCGTCATGTAGAACATGATAGGAAGTGTCGCGAAGCGAATCGTTGAAATTTTTGAAAAAGTACGATATAGCCCCATATAGTCCCATACTGGGGTATAGGATCAATGTTTGTCCCCCTGGGAAACGTACTTCTATACATTTGCGGTATAGGTTGTGAGGTCTCGTTTTCTTAGTCTCGTCATGTAGAACATGATAGGAAGTGTCGCGATGCGAATCGTTGAAATTTTTGAAAAAGTACGATATAGCCCCATATAGTCCCATACTGGGGTATAGGATCAATGTTTGTCCCCCTGGGAAACGTACTTCTATACATTTGCGGTAGGGTTGTGGGGTCTCGTTTTACTCGTCTCGTCATTTAGAACATGATAGGAAGTGTCCCCGTGCGAATCGGTGAAATTTTTGAAAAAAGTACGATATAGCCTCATATAGTCCCATACTGGGGTATAGGATCAATGTTTGTCCCCCTGGGAAACGTACTTCTATACATTTGCGGTAGGGTTGTGGGGTCTCGTTTTACTCGTCTCGTCATTTAGAACATGATAGGAAGTGTCCCCGTGCGAATCGGTGAAATTTTTGAAAAAGTACGATATAGCCCCATATAGTCCCATACTGAGGGTATAGGATCAATGTTTGTCCCCCTGGGAAACGTACTTCTATACATTTGCGGTAGGGTTGTGGGGTCTCGTTTTACTCGTCTCGTCATTTAGAACATGATAGGAAGTGTCCCCGTGCGAATCGGTGAAATTTTTGAAAAAAGTCCATATAGTCCCATACTGGGGTATAGGTTCAATGTTTATCCTACTGGGAAACCCACTTCTATACATTTGCGGTAGGGTTGTGGGGTCTCGTTTTACTCGTCTCGTCATGTAGAACATGATAGGAAGTGTTGCGGAGCGAATCGGTGAAATTTTTGAAAAAAGTCACCGAGGCCTGGGTAGGCCCATAGGCCTATACTGCATGGCTATGGGTGTATAGGCCCATACGGGGTGGACATGTTGGAGTCTAGGTGAGTCCCTAATGGTCCAATGGGGTCGAGTGAGGTCTTATTTTGAAGCTCTCGTGGAGGAGCACTTGACTACACTAATGGTTCGTCCGTGTTCAATAGTCTGCGCATGCGCAGCCTGGCCCGTAGTATAGAAAGTAGGCATTTTGGGGGGTATGTGGGTGTGTGTTTGGGTTAGAGATGGGCTATTCACGGTTCGAATGGGTCGTGTGAGGTATCAATGTGAAGCTTGTGTGGGGTAGAGTCAGAATGGCGTGCTTGTAAATGCAAGTCGCGTCAATCTGCGCATGCGCAGTTGGTTGTAGTAGTGAAATCAGGCATTTTGTGGGGTATGTGGATGTGTGTTTGGGGTAGAGATGGACCGCTATGGGTCCGAATAGGTCGTGGAAGGTGTCAAAGTGAAGCTTGTGTGGGTTAGAGTCAGAATGGTGTGTTTTTAAGTGCAAGTCGCGTTAATCTGCGCATGCGCAGTTGGTTGTAGTAAGTAAAGTGACCATTTTGGGGCAGTGCAGGTAGGTATTTGGGATAGAGAGGGACCATCCTTGGTCCGAATGCGTCGTGTAAGGTGTCATCTTGTAGCTCTCGGGGTGTAGATCCCGATTTAAGGGATGTTCGCGTCATCTGTGACGTCATCAGTGACGTAATCAGTACGAGTAGTAGCGAAAGTGGACATTTTGGGGCAGTGAAAGGAAGGGATTTGGTGTAGAGATGGACCATCCTTGGTCCGAATGCGTCGTGGGAGGTGTCATTTGTAGCGCTTAGGGTGTAGATCCCGAGTTGAGGGATGTCCGCGTCATCTGTGACGTCACCAGTGACGTCATCATTACGAGTAGTAGCGAAAGTGGGCATTTTGGGGCAGTGAAGGATGGATTAGTAGTATGAAAGCGCATGTCGAGCCCCATTGACCTTGCGGCGCATTGCGCAATGAGTATGCATGTGTGTGTGTAGGCGTCTGTGTGTGTGTGTGTGTGTATGCGTCTGTGTGTGTGTGCGTGCATGTGTGTGTGTATGCGTCTGTGTGTCTGTGTATGTGTCTGTGTGCATGTGTGCTTGTGTGTCTGTGTGCATGTGTGCGTACGTGTGTGTGTGTGTATGCGTCTGATGCGTGTGTGTGCTTGTGTGTGTGTGTGTGTATGCGTCTGTGTATCTGGGTGCGTGTGTGCATGCGCCGAGTTCTAAGAGCCCCGGAGAGAGAACAACAACAACAAGGATGACACATGAGAGAACAACAAGAAGTTTTTGTCATATAGTTTATTATCCCCAAATTTTACATCATACCTAGGCTGGGGGAGCCGCCCTGGGTATATTTAGTATGTTCGCATTCGAAATATCAAACACCGTGTTTTATTATTCAACGCATCGTCACATCAAGCACAAGTGTTTACTGAGCTCAAGTCAACGATCAGCATGTAGACATAGAGAGTATGTACGGCATGTTGTGGTATTCATCAGTGCATGGGTGACGCATTCACCCGATGGGTTGATTAGTCGTCTTGGTCACGAAAAACGTAACATTGGTTACCCTCTTTACCACCCATTGTGTGTTGGGGCGTTGACGATGTGCCCATCTCAAGGCATCCAATTGTTCCACTTGGGCCAGCATCATCTCTAGCGACGCCCGGTGAATGATGGTAAACGGCAGGTCAAACACAAGGTTGTTGGCACTGGGGTAACAATACCGTAACTGGTCCGTCTTTTTGTGACGTAAGATGTACCCGAAAGCGACATTCAATTTGAAGGCTGTAGTTTGATCTTCGAAGATGGCTTCCACGTAGCTGCGTAAACGGGTGAGTTTGGTCAGTGGGAAATTGTAGATATCTTCAATAGGGCGATGTTTGTGGAAACAGTACCGTGTCATGGACCAATGGCTCCGATCGTCGTCACTCACTGGATGGTTGTCTTGTAAGAGATCGCTGGGAACATTTATGGGCTCGACCATAAAATGTTCGATGTTGTCAGGCGAATGACTGGGAGCAGTAATGCTGGGGTCCGGCTGGATATCCAGGCTCTTCTGAACTGTGGGTATTGACAGACTCTCCGTCATCGCATCACCAGTGGCATTCGTCTCCCCGGGCTTATCTTCACTGGGTCTGACCTTCCACGGCTCCTCTTCAGTAGAAGGTTGTCGCTCATACCGTGGTGATGAACTATGAATCAAACGTTGGTGTCGCAGCAACTGACTGGGTCGTTTGAAAAGCCGACCACATTCATAACATTGTTCCTTCGCACCCTCGTGGAGTGAGCGTTCATGGCGCAGTAAAACATCCTCCCGATTGAACGACCGTGCGCAGGTTGTACATGTATACCGAGCATCGTTGTGGGTGGAGGCCTCGTGGCGTCGTAAATTATCTAGACGAGTAAACAGCTTCTGGCAAGTTGTGCAAGTGAACATCTTGGTGGTTGACAGAGAGTCGGATGAAACGACCAGGCCGCTCCCCTTTTATAGTACGCTAGCTGGTGATCTATTTTTAGCACACTCTACCCCAAGTCGAGGACCAGACATATAGAGTATGTATTACATGCTATGGTATTCATCAGTGCAAGGGTGGCACATTCACCCGATGGGGGTGGTCGGTCAGCTTGGTAACGAAAAACGTGACATTGGTCACCCTCTCTACGACCCATTGTGTGTTGGGGCGTTGTTGTTGGGCCCATTCCAAGGGATCCACGGTGTCCAGTTTCTCCAGCATTGCCTCTAGCGACGCCCGGTTAATGATGGTAAACGGTTCGTCAAATACCCGGATGTTACTGCTCGGGTAAAAATATCGGGCTGCTTGGTCTGTGTCCTTATGCTGCAGCACATAACCAAACGCCAGATTCAACTTGAAGGCCGTAGTTTGATCGTTGAAGATGGCTTTCACGTAGCTGCGTAGGCGGGTGAGGTTGGTCAGTCGGAAATTGTAGATATCTTGAATGGGGCGATGACGGTAGAAACAGTGCCGGATCATGTGCCAATGGCGCCGATAGATGTCACTCACTGGATGGTGTTCGTGTAACAGATCGCTAGGAACATGTATGGGTTCGTCCACGAAGTGTACTTTGCTCTCCTCGTCGTGCAAAATCTGGCCCAATGTCTTGTCGTCGGAATTTGACTGTTGAATTAGGGCGACATCATCATCTTCAACCCTCGTGCGATGGGTGGGAGTTCCCGCTTTCTCGATACTGGTGCCTACGGACTCTTCTACCTGCAAACGTGACTGCAGAACAGGGTGTCGTGTGCGTTGGTGTCGCAGCAACTGACTGGTCAGTTTGAAAATCCGACCACATTCTTCGCATGGACGCTTGGGTACTTCATGGCGTGCACGTGTGTGGCGCTGTAAATGATCTGGGCGCTGAAACGACAGTGTACATATCGTACAGCTATGCCGGGCGGTTCCTTCGTGCTTGGTAGCCCTCATGGCGGCGCAAGTCGTGCAGACGAGTGAATGCTTTCGAGCACGTAGTACAAGTGAACATCTTGGTGGTTGACAGAGTGTCTGATGAAACGACCAGGCCGCTTCCCTTTTATAGCACGCTAGCTGGTGATCTATTTTTAGCACACTCAAACGAACCCCCACAAACAGGTCAGTACCATCTCCTTTCCTTCAATTCACATCGAAAGTGACGTCATACCCCAACATGTCTAAACATGATCCGACAACATGAAAAGGATGCAGGTCAAGTGCACTCAATGACCTGGTGTACAAACGACCTTATATGACCACTCACTCACTCATGTGTGTGTGTGTGTGTCTGTTTACCTGTGTGTCTGCGTCTGTGTGTATGTGTCTGTGTGTGTGTGCATGCATGTGTGTGTGTAGGTATGTGTGTGTGTGTGTATGCATAGGTGTGTGTATGTGTGTGGGTGTGCGTGAATGCGCGTGTGTGTGCGTGTAGGTGTGTATACGTCTGTGTGCGTGTGTATGTGTGTGTAGGCGTGTGCTTGTGCGTGTATATGCGTGAGTATGTGCTTGTATGCATCTGTGTGTGTGTGTTTGTGTAAGTGTGTGTGTGCTTGTCAGTGTGTTCACGCGTATATGTGTGCGTGTGTATGACTGTATGTGTGTCTCTGTGTATGTGTGTGTGTGTGTGTGTACGTGTGTGTGTATGTGTGCGTATGCGTGTGTGTATGCATGTGTATGTATGTCTGTGTGTGTGTGTGTGTGTGTGTGTGAGTGTGTACGCGTGTGTGTATGCGTGCGTGTGTATATGCGTCTGGGTATACGTGTGTGTACGTGTGCGTGTGTGTATGCATGTGTGTATGCATGTATGCCTCTGTGTGTGTGTAAGTGTGTGCTTGCGAGTGTGTTTCTTAGATCGGAGCTCTTGGAGCTCAAAGCCTGTGGAGCTCAGAGCTCGGAAGTGACATTTGCATATGACCTCTGTGAGGTCACTTCCGCTTCCGTTCACGTGACTGGAACTGAGCTTTGACCCCGGCGCGCAAAGGTTTCCACAATGTTCATTCGTTCGTTCAATGTGCCACACACGTGCACGCCATGAAGTACCCAAGCGTCCATGCGAAGAATGTGGTCGGATTTTCAAACTGACCAGTCAGTTGCTGCGACACCAACGCACACGACACCCTGTTCTGCAGTCACGTGTGCAGGTAGAAGAGTCCGTAGGCACCAGTATCGAGAAAGCGGGAACTCCCACCCATCGCACGAGGGTTGAAGATGATGATGTCGCCCTAATTCAACAGTCAAATTCCGACGACAAGACATTGGGCCAGATTTTGCACGACGAGGAGAGCAAAGTACACTTCGTGGACGAACCCATACATGTTCCTAGCGATCTGTTACACGAACACCATCCAGTGAGTGACATCTATCGGCGCCATTGGCACATGATCCGGCACTGTTTCTACCGTCATCGCCCCATTCAAGATATCTACAATTTCCGACTGACCAACCTCACCCGCCTACGCAGCTACGTGAAAGCCATCTTCAACGATCAAACTACGGCCTTCAAGTTGAATCTGGCGTTTGGTTATGTGCTGCAGCATAAGGACACAGACCAAGCAGCCCGATATTTTTACCCGAGCAGTAACATCCGGGTATTTGACCAACCGTTTACCATCATTAACCGGGCGTCGCTAGAGGCAATGCTGGAGAAACTGGACACCGTGGATCCCTTGGAATGGGCCCAACAACAACGCCCCAACACACAATGGGTCGTAGAGAGGGTGACCAATGTCACGTTTTTCGTTACCAAGCTGACCGACCACCCCCATCGGGTGAATGTGCCACCCTTGCACTGATGAATACCATAGCATGTAATACATACTCTATATGTCGGGTCCTCGACTTGGGGTAGAGTGTGCTAAAAATAGATCACCAGCTAGCGTACTATAAAAGGGGAGCGGCCTGGTCGTTTCATCCGACTCTCTGTCAACCACCAAGATGTTCACTTGCACAACTTGCCAGAAGCTGTTTACTCGTCTAGATAATTTACGACGCCACGAGGCCTCCACCCACAACGATGCTCGGTATACATGTACAACCTGCGCACGGTCGTTGAATCGGGAGGATGTTTTACTGCGCCATGAACGCTCACTCCACGAGGGTGCGAAGGAACAATGTTGTGAATGTGGTCGGCTTTTCAAACGACCCAGTCAGTTGCTGCGACACCAACGTTTGATTCATAGTTCATCACCACGGTATGAGCGACAACCTTCTACTGAAGAGGAGCCGTGGAAGGTCAGACCCAGTGAAGATAAGCCCGGGGAGACGAATGCCACTGGTGATGCGATGACGGAGAGTCTGTCAATACCCACAGTTCAGAAGAGCCTGGATATCCAGCCGGACCCCAGCATTACTGCTCCCAGTCATTCGCCTGACAACATCGAACATTTTATGGTCGAGCCCCTAAATGTTCCCAGCGATCTCTTACAAGACAACCATCCAGTGAGTGACGACGATTGGAGCCATTGGTCCATGACACGGTACTGTTTCCACAAACATCGCCCTATTGAAGATATCTACAATTTCCCACTGACCAAACTCACCCGTTTACGCAGCTACGTGGAAGCCATCTTCGAAGATCAAACTACGGCCTTCAAATTGAATGTCGCTTTCGGGTACATCTTACGTCACAAAAAGACGGACCAGTTACGGTATTGTTACCCCAGTGCCAACAACCTTGTGTTTGACCTGCCGTTTACCATCATTCACCGGGCGTCGCTAGAGATAATGCTGGCCCAAGTGGAACAATTGGATGCCTTGAGATGGGCACATCGTCAACGCCCCAACACACAATGGGTGGTAAAGAGGGTAACCAATGTTACGTTTTTCGTGACCAAGACGACTAATCAACCCATCGGGTGAATGCGTCACCCATGCACTGATGAATACCACAACATGCCGTACATACTCTCTATGTCTACATGCTGATCGTTGACTTGAGCTCAGTAAACACTTGTGCCTGATGTGACGATGCGTTGAATAATAAAACACGGTGTTTGATATTTCGAATGCGAACATACTAAACATACCCAGGGCGGCTCCCCCAGCCTGGGTATGATGTAAAATTTGGGGATAATAAACTATATGACAAAAACTTCTTGTTGTTCTCTCATGTGTCATCCTTGTTGTTGTTGTTCTCTCTCCGGGGCTCTTAGAACTCGGCGCATGCACACACGCACCCAGACACACAGACACACGCATCAGACGCATACACACACACACACGTACGCACACATGCACACAGACACACAAGCACACATGCACACAGACACACAGACGCATACACAGACACACAGACGCATACACACACACATGCACGCACACGCACACACACACAGACGCGTACACACACACACACACACACAGACGCCTACACACACACATGCATACTCATTGCGCAATGCGCCGCAAGGTCAATGGGGCTCGACATGCGCTTTCATACTACTAATCCATCCTTCACTGCCCCAAAATGCCCACTTTCGCTACTACTCGTAATGATGACGTCACTGGTGACGTCACAGATGACGCGGACATCCCTCAACTCGGGATCTACACCCTAAGCGCTACAAATGACACCTCCCACGACGCATTCGGACCAAGGATGGTCCATCTCTACACCAAATACCTTCCTTCACTGCCCCAAAATGTCCAATTTCGCTACTACTCGTACTGATTACGTCACTGATGACGTCACAGATGACGCGATCATCCCTTAAATCGGGATCTACACCCCGAGAGCTACAAGATGACGCCTTACACGACGCATTCGGACCAAGGATGGTCCCTCTCTATCCCAAATACCTACCTGCATTGCCCCAAAATGGTCACTTTACTTACTACAACCAACTGCGCATGCGCAGATTAACGCGACTTGCACTTAAAAACACACCATTCTGACTCTAACCCACACAAGCTTCACTTTGACACCTTCCACGACCTATTCGGACCCATAGCGGTCCATCTCTACCCCAAACACACATCCACATACCCCCCAAAATGCCTGATTTCACTACTACAACCAACTGCGCATGCGCAGATTGACGAGACTTGCATTTAAAAACACGCCATTCTGACTCTACCCCACACAAGCTTCACATTGATACCTCACACGACCCATTCGAACCGTGAATAGCCCATCTCTAACCCAAACACACACACACATACCCCCCAAAATGCCTACTTTCTATACTACGGGCCAGGCTGCGCATGCGCAGACTATTGAACACGGACGAACCATTAGTGTAGTCAAGTGCTCCTCCACGAGAGCTTCAAAATAAGACCTCACTCGACCCCATTGGACCATTAGGGACTCACCTAGACTCCAACATGTCCACCCCGTATGGGCCTATACACCCATAGCCATGCAGTATAGGCCTATGGGTATAGAAGTACGTTTCCCAGGGGGACAAACATTGATCCTATACCCCAGTATGGGACTATATGGGGCTATATCGTACTTTTTCAAAAATTTCAACGATTCGCTTCGCGACACTTCCTATCATGTTCTACATGACGAGACTAAGAAAACGAGACCTCACAACCTATACCGCAAATGTCGAGAAGTAGGTTTCCCAGGATGGTCCTATACTCCCCATACCCCATATAGGCATTTTCGCGTAATTTAGGATAAATTCCGTGTTCCGTATTTTTTCAGGAAAAATTTTACATGCACCCACCCATGCTTGAAATATACTTCACTTTGATACCTCATACAACCCCATCGGCCCATTAGGGGCTCCCCTAGCTCCAAAACGTCTAGCAGGACCCATACAAGGTCCAGTTTTCGACACTAGGTGACCACATCCCGACGAAATGGCCAGTTTTCGACACCGGATGTGCCGCCATCTTGAACATACGTGCCGCCATCTTGGATATGGCCCATAATGCACCGGGTCAAAATACTCGCTTCTGATTGGCTGACAGCTCTGTGACGAATTTGAAATACTCGCTTCTGATTGGACGAGAGCTCCGCATTGCGTCTGCGCATGCGCAGAATGATATTCCTACCGCACACCCAACCCATCAGATGCCCCTTCACGAATGCTTCACTTTGATACCTCACTCGACCCCATTGGACCATTAGGGGCTCCTCTAGCTCCAAAACGGCTATTTTCATATCCTTTGGCCACCGCGCATGCGCGGAATGCCGATATGTCAACCCCACACCCAGTCCATCAGAGGCCCCCTCACATAGGCTTCACTTTGATACCTCACTCGATCCCATTGGACCATTTGTGGCTCCCCTAGCTCCAACACGGCTATTTCCATATCCTTCGGCCACCGCGCATGCGCAGAATGCCGATACTTCAACCCCACACCCAGCCCATGAGAGGCTCCCTCACCTAGGCTTCACTTTAATACCTCACTCGATCCCATTGGACCATCAGGGGCTCCCCTAGCTCCAAAACGTCTATTTGCATACCCTTGGGCCACCGCGCATGCGCAGAATGCCGCTATTTCAATCCCACACCCAGCCCTTTAGATGCCCCTTCACCTAAGCTTCACTTTGATACCCCACTCGACCCCATTGGTCCATTAGTGGCTCCCCTAGCTCCAACACGGCTATTTCCATACCCTTCGTCCACACGAGTTGTCTCCCTTGCGTCAGTGTGTGCAGATGGCGCTACGATCGACGCCGTGATGTGGCAAGGGCGTCCCCACACCATCCTGGAGCCGCCATTTTGTTTGTTGATTTTCTGCGGAGATACACGGGACAATAAATGATCGACCCTAGGGTGGTACAGATGCTAGACTGATCCTATTAACATGGTACAACACCTATAGGTTATGTTTATTACTAGGACGTCAGCGAAATACTAGTACCCATCCTCCGCATGGCAGAACTGTACAACCCAGAACAAGTCAGGACATGCCTTGATCACGTGATCGTCATGGGCAACCTCCCACTGGGGAATCCCCCCTGGGAAACCCCTCCGCACTTCCTCCGCAAATCTGCGCAGAAACACCTGCGCACTCGTCAAAAGGGGGTCTGTAAAGGGTTTTATATACTACTGAGATCAACAAATAGTTTGTTATTCACACCTCATCCTCTACTTTTAGAAAAGAGAGTGCAGAATTTCTCCCATTGATTTCTAAAATAATCTTGAAATGCGGGCCAGAATGCCTTATTCATTTAATCTACCCAGACATTTTCCTTGTATGTATGAGAATTTATAGAATGTATTTTTCCATGTGATGTCTGCGATGATTTTGGTGCTAAGTTTCGTCTGAAAAATCTGTTCGGAGTATATAGAGGATGCATACCTCTAGGATGATCGTTTTTGCTCATCCAAATGTTCTTGAACGAGCAAATGCACTACCCCAAAACGTCCTTGTTTGTTTGTTTGTTTATTCATTCGAAATCCAACAGGCCCAGTATAGGACCCACTAACTGGTTCGATAACATGCAGGTACCATATAACAATGACATAAAACATATGAACATATAAAACCTAAATAATACAAAAGGGTATGGACTAAAATCAGTTCAGAGCAAATACATTGTGTAAAATGTGGAGGTATAAGACCAGATGCTATAAACATTACACAATCTGATTGAATACGGTGAGGATATCAGCTAAAATCAGCAATAAAAATGTCTTTTGATAGCTATTTTAAAAGACGATTCATTAAAAATGTCTATTTCAGTCTGTCGATAAAGCTCATTTAGAGACGACATACATCTGTTTAAGACAGAGAACTTACGATCATTATTTCTAGAAAGCGGAATTCTAAAGGGTAAAATAGTTCGAAGTGATCGAGAAGGGCAGTTAAAATACAATTTCTCTATAAGATTAAAATGTAAAGATGTGAATGTACACATTTATGTAAGAAAGAATATGTGACGTTTATATACGAAAAACTCCTTTGTGTGTGATGGAAATGAAGCCGATCTTTTTCCACTCCAAAACCTGCCATATAAGATTTTTCTTGAAGTTTATATACTGAAGTATCCCCTTGGAAAAAACTAACATGTTCAGTTGCATAAAAATGGATATGATTGATCAAAATGTGCTTCCGGGCTTATTGTGGTATTTTGGGGCATTTTCATTAAGGGGTTTCTCATGTAGCAAAAATATAACATCTCAAACCAAAACCATTCGTGGTTCTTTCCAATAAACAAACTTCCTAATATATTGTGTGACAAAATTATTTTGGTTTGTGGTGTCATATTTTTGCTATAAGAGAAAAATCCTCACTGCAAATGCCTCAAAAATACCAAATCAGGCCAAGGAGCACATTTTGATCAATAATATCAATGAATTAAAACGACGACATAACATTTCGCACTGGCTGCCAGAATAGTGGCACTTTGTCTTAAAACATAAAAATTTTACGAAACGTTTCTGTACATTTTCAATCTTATTTATGGAAGTTTGCTGCCATGGATTCCACACATTAGAACAGTATTCGAGATTTGTACGAACCAAACACACGTACAGGTTTCTCAAGGCTTTAATGTCAGTAAAGCTCTTGCAAGTTCTTTTCAAGAAACGAAGCATCCTGAAGGCTTTGTTCACAGTATTTTCAATGTGGGGATCAAACGATAGATTATCTGTTAGAGTGACACCCAAGTCCTTTGTTTGCTTAACTCGTTGTAAGGGGTGGCCATTGATAAAATACTCTTCAATAATTTTGTTAAGCTTATTTGTGAGAAGAAATTAGCCAATATTTGTCAATGTTCAAAGTTAATTTGCACAAGGTGCACCATCCATATACCCTGTTTAAGTCTTCTTGTAACAATAGGCAGTCTGTAGGGTTTGTAAGCACCTTAAATAGTTTTGAGTCGTCAGCAAACAGAGAGATATTTGAAGATCGTACACAATTTGGTAGGTCGTTCACATACAGCACAAAGAGCAACGGTCTTAATATTGAGCCCTGAGGGACATCAGACAAGGCATGGCTCCAGGAAGAACTCTTTCCTTCTATGACCACTCTCTGTTTCCTCATAGAAATATAAGATTAAAGCCATTTGATGCAAGCGCCAGTGAAACCATATCGTTTCATTTTGTGAATAAGGAGGCGGCGACAGACAGAATCACACGCTTTACTAAAATCAAGATAAATTGCGTTTCTTGTCATCAAATGCTTTAGATAGCATATCAACATAACCATGATATCAAGCTAGGTTGGTCTGAACACTTCTGTTGGCTACAAATCCATGCTGTTCTTTTGTAATCACTGATCGAACGTGTTCATGTAAAGAGCGATGCACAACTTTTTAGACAACTTTGGCAAATAATGGTATCAGTGACACCGGTCTGTAGTTGCCGACATTATGTCGGTCTCCTTTTTTATAAACCGGGATTACATTTGCATGCTTAAAACGGGCAGGGAATGTACCTTTTTTTAGCGACATATTAAAAATCAAAGTAAGTGGAGGAGAGAGTTCGTCCGCACACTCCTTCAATAGAATACCGGAGATATTGTCCGAGCCGCTTGCTTTGCTTATGTTTATTTCTATCAAATGGTCTCTGACGTCTATCAAATGGTCTATAACCGTCCATTCAAATACCCCTTTTCTACTGCGCAGATAAACCATATGTCCACCCCACATCAGCCCAGTTGGACGCTCCCCCACGAGTGCTTCACTATGACACATCACACGACCCAATCGGACCACTATGAGCTCACCTAGACCCCAAAACGTCCACTCCGATCTGCTTGCGTATTGCGCATGCTTCATCAGAACTTCTCAGCAAAATCCAGCCCATAGCCTCGAAACCCCTCCCATCGTCTTCTACAGCACGAGACAGAAAAAAAATAAGATGCCACACTCCATACCGTAAAGAACAAGGAAGAAATAATATAACACCATATAAATATATATATCCGCAGTACACGAATAGTGCTAAAAATAGTACCCGAAATAGAAACCTAAAGTTTATCGGCTTAACACTACTGGTGTAATACGTCAAACTTATCAGTGGAACAAAAAGGATATATATTCGCCCTCGCTGCATATATGCATAGACTATCTCTCGCTGTATGTATGACTATGGGGATTATAACCTATAGCTATTGCGCAATGTTCTGGAAAACACCGGCATCAATTTGTGATCTGCGCGCTCTGCGTATCCGTGACGTCATCCACAGACACGTCCACTTTGACCCCGTATAACATTGCGCTTGGATCTCTCGCTACAACTATGGCTATGCCTATAACTTTTGACCCGGAAGTGACCTTTGACCTTCACATGTCCTTTGACCTTTGCCCCGAATGTGACGTTACTCCCTCCGAAGTGTCCCTCCACCGCAACAATACGATCAAGTTTCCACTTCCTATACTACTAACGTATCGGTTACATCTTCGCTGTGACTGCTCAGTAAACATCATGGACATCGCCATAAGGAACCCCATACTGAGTCGTTAGCCCTTACGTCTTCTCCAGAAATGAGTCATAATGCGACGCATGGTCGTGGGAAACATTGCTATATATTTTTGTTTCATTTTTCAGGTTTTCGTTCTCATGTACTTCTGTATTTCAGACAAAATCTGGAATATAAGTTCATGTTAGACGAGATACCGCTTCAACGTAACTTGATATGTTAGCAAATGGAACGATGGCCGTGACCATTTGCCCGTTTCCCACTATTGGAAATCCAGTAAATTCACGTCAATTTCTTACATCACCGATATGCCCGAAGCGGAAGTAGAGACAGGAGACTGGCGTCTAATTTCAATAAAGCAAGACCTCGTTCGATTGAACTGACGTGAAACTGACTTTATGGGGATGACTCTAATATCCAATCAGGCCGTTATGTCTTCGGCATTTACTATACTCAGACTCTTATGTTTCCGAAACTATAATGTCACCAGGATTCATTGTTCCCGGATTATCCCCCCCCCCCCCCCTCAGAATCTCATATCCGGAAAACTCTTCTGTCCCCGGGCTATATCATCCACGAGCTATACTCTCTTAAACAGTAAATTATATACCTTCAGATTTATGTCCCCAGGCGTCTGTTCCCATCAGACACTTACCCAGATAGCAGGTGCACGCTGGCCCCAGGTAGGCAGAAGATGGGTGGTTATGGGCTTGACGGCGCAGACAAGCCCAAATCGGATCATTGGTAATTTTGGGCTTTGACGGCGTAGACAAGCCCACATCGGATCATTGATAGTTGTGGGCTTTGTCGGCGTAGACAGGCTCACATCGGATCATTGGTAGTTGTGGGCTTTATCGGCGTAGACAAGCCCTCATCGGATCATTGGTAGTTGTGGGCTTTATCGGCGTAGACAAGCCCTCATCGGATCATTGGTAGTTATGGGCTTTATCGGCGTAGACAAGCCCTCATCGGATCATTGGTAGTTGTGGGCTTTATCGGCGTAGACAAGCCCTCATCGGATCATTGGTAGTTGTGGGCTTTATCGGCGTAGACAAGCCCTCATCGGATCATTGGTAGTTGTGGGCTTTATCGGCGTAGACACGCCCTCATCGGATCATTGGTAGTTATGCGCTTTATCGGCGTAGACAAGCCCTCATCGGATCATTGGTAGTTGTGGGCTTTATCGGCGTAGACAAGCCCTCATCGGATCATTGGTAGTTGTGGGCTTTATCGGCGTAGACAAGCCCTCATCGGATCATTGGTAGTTGTGGGCTTTATCGGCGTAGACAAGCCCTCATCGGATCATTGGTAGTTGTGGGCTTTATCGGCGTAGACACGCCCTCATCGGATCATTGGTAGTTATGCGCTTTATCGGCGTAGACAAGCCCCCATCGGATCATTGGTAGTTGTGGGCTTTATCGGCGTAGACAAACCCTCATCGGATCATTGGTAGTTTTGGGTTTTGTTGGCGTAGACAAGCCCCACATCCGATCAAAGGTGGTATGATGTTGGGGAACCCACTTTTAATGACGGTTCATGTCATCGTTGGCTCGATGCTGGTACCTCGCATTAATAACATTTCGAACTAGTCATATTGAATTCTATCGATTGTGAAAATGTGACGTTATATTGCATCGTCCTGTATAGTAGAACATGCAGTATGTTTTCTTGAATCTTGTCATAGAGTGAGTGAATAGAATTTAACGTCGCTTTCAACAATATCTCAGCTATATCGCGACGAACCAACTAAGCATCACCCAGCCAAGTTGCGTTCCTGCTACTTCAAAAAAAATATCTTTGAAGCAGTATGGAACCAGACACCCTCCATCCACCCTATACACACTGAGGACAGCACACAAGACACAGACAGGACGCTTACATGGTGCAATAAAGACAAGTGATATTACAGTGCTAGACATCACATTATCAAGTTCCTGTTGCTTCTCCGCAAAAAGAATTGAAGCAACAGGAACCCGAGCCCACCCAACCACCCGCCAAGGCTTTAATTACATTATTTTCGTTATAATTTGGATTACACTATCATAGTATAGCACAGATTCTAGTGCAGAGTCAATTTTCAGCATTAGATCATTTTCTAAATGACACAAAATATCTTCAAGGCTTTAATTTATTGGGCAGATCCCAACCCTATAAATCGGTATTGCGTCGGCCCGACGAAGTCTACAACCTTATGCCCTGGAAGCTGGTCCTGCGTGGGCCCTACAATTCATGTGCTATTGCATACTTAGTCATTAATATTGGAAAGAGCTGTCTTCTATACATCCTACATTACAGGAAGTTTATGAGAAGTCGACGACTACTTAAGATGTACAGCCGTCTATCTTTGAAAGTGTTCTACATCATTAACATTGAATTAGGTACCGGTATCATCTTTGCAAAGCTCACACTGGGTATTTGGAATGAGCCAGTACTGACCATCTTGCAAAACCCCCCATGCTGTCATTACGTCAGGGACTACATATTTGTTCAAAGCCTTTCCGAGATCTGAACATGGAACACATAATATGGGACAATATATCGATTTGGGGATACACAGCTGACAAAAATGTGATTGCAACCAAGTTTTTCATTGATTCGGTTGTAATCGCCACTTTTTATAGAGACTTTCGGAGATCCAAGAACTGCCCCAAAATATCCAAACAATCAATCACCGATCTGTCGAGATCTGAAAAGTTCGAAATTGTATCAGCCATTATTAACAAGACTGTAATTTTTTATTACAAATAGGAATAGAACAATACTAATTTGTGAAGTAATAGTTTAATAAGTGTATTTGGCCTGTATAACAGTCCATCTTGTGCATTGTATAATCGAATACAGTTTTGCCTATGACAAATGAATGTAGTTTCAACAAACATGGGATCAGACATGAGTGAGAGCCCACACGAACAGCCAAAACCATTGCTGTGCGATACAGAAACAGACGATTCAGATATCACCAAAGGTTTCAATGTTCGCATGGAATTCATCTTGTGATGAGTGGATATCAATAACTCTTACGACAATACTTCATCAACTAACAAGTTCCGCAGGCCTGATAAATCATTAAGAATTATCGCGTTCAACTTAAAATGGAATCAAACATCATACTTATATCGATAATGCAGTTGTATTTTCTTGTCATTCGGCACATAAGAGTTCCTAGAGAAACCAAGACGTATCAATAACTATATGAGTTAGACAACTACACCGGTAATTATACTGCAAAAGACACGTTAGTAAAATATCACAGTCGAGATTTGATTAGAGATTTTTAATCCAGGACAACATTTAGCTATCTCGGAAATCATGCATGCCGCAATCCCCAAATTGAGGCCCCGAGAGGGACTAACTACATACAATACCCTCATAGACAACAACACCTTGTGTCAGCTGAGCTAACTGCTAAAACCCACTATTTCGCTGGCTGAAATTGACATCGAACGTATATTCTTCGGTCCTTTCGGTTGTCAAGCTAAACTAAACTAGGTACTATGAGCGACCAACTTTAAGTCATCGACTGGTCCATCTGTCATGTGACTGTTAGCCAAAGGTGTATCGGCTGGTGGTACATATTCGCCAATTGGTCGGTGTAACACATACATCTTACATAAAAATGATGGCCGCTGTGTGGGAATGAAGACCCCTCGCCGTTATATGGAGTGTAATCATGCCGAGCTAACACTGACTCGAGAAAGGCATTTCCCCAGCTTTAAGTGATCTCTGCCTCCACTGAACAAGTTCTGATGAAAGTGTAAATGATTGTGTCACATACGTTATTTGCATCGAGTTTGGCACGAAATATTCACGCTAATATTAACTCCTATTTACAAGTCCAATCATAATAGCAACATATCTAACGTATTTGCTGATCAGTTTCATATTTGATGAGTAAAAAAAGTCGGTATATACACGGCACAGTGATGTGGCCCAAAAGGACAAAGGCAGCCGTGGGCAAATTTATTTACATCTGCGTCAAGATCATCATCAAGTTTGATCTTCTCCGAAAATGATTTTCATGTAAACCCCATAGCCCGTGTCTTGTCCAAGGATAATATATTGTCCAAATCTGTACAAATCGTTCACACCTAACTTCATTAGAAACATATTTCTGATATGCGGTACCTTGATTCCGACATCCTGACACCACCACGCTATCATGCTCATGCCCATCCATTCCAGTAGAACACGAGGGACATCCCTCGCGCGCTCGAAAAAAGCCAAACTCCCCATATCTTGCATGCATACACTTCCCGACAGCTGCCGCGGCCTCTGAAGCATTATCTCTGAAATTTTTCAGAAAACAGTAACTTCGGGTAGTCAACCTAACCAACTCTTGTTGGTGAAGAGTTTTTAATAAATTATGAATACAGATATTCATTCCCGTTATCTCGCCCCTGTCAGTAAAGGTATGCAGATCCCGGCCGCTGTTCCAAGAGCGACAACGATGAAGACTGTGACAGAGACCAGGCACACTAACCGCCTACGACGATTCGCCTCGGGAACCTGAAATGTATAACCAGATGTTTATAGCCTAACGTGCCTCTTATTGTTCTAAGGCAATGTTGAACATCAGTAATAGGCATGTCACCTCTTTATTTCAAAATTTGCAGTGGTGCATTTTAATGTCTTAATATTTGCAGTCTCATCTCTTATTGTCCTACTAAAATGTAAAATAAAGTTTACCTTACAACATACTCATCCTAACTTCACCAGTGTGTGAGGCTTTATGAGAAAGCTTCCACCTGTATTCTTCATCGGCCGTCCGCCTGGCTGTTGTACATTATTGCCTGTTTTCATACCAATGCAGGAAATTTCCAGTTTAATCAAAGTTAACTATGCATACGGATGAAACCGATGCTGGTTGCGACAGATTTACAGAGAGATTCATATTATCACCACCATCCTCCATATCTGGACAGAGCCTGTCCAGATAGCAAGACGAGAGCGGACAGCAAATTGCTCCATGAGTCATAACGTTAGAAACGTTGCATGCGCATTCAATATACCAAACGGCGTTCTCGAGAACCCGGAGAGGCTCATTTGTGCGATCTGTGCATGGATATCATACAGTACGTCAGATACAATGTAAAAACTCATCAAAGCACAGACACGGTTAGACAGCCGTCTAACAGTGAGCTTGAAAAGAGGAGTGGCGTGAAAGAGATTGTGATTCGTCTCGCGCTATTCGGCGAGAACACACAAGTTGCACATAACGCCAGTGCTACATGTAAATTTTCATAGACATTTAAGTTTACAAGACTGTTTCAGGTTCTACATTCTCTCATCGAAATAGACGGTAAATTTTCCAGATGTAGTTTTCGATCCATGGATATATGTACCATATACAGTTGCGTGTTTAGTTATCTCGTTCTCTTTTTAAATGTATCTTTCTTTATCTAAATGTTGATCTGCCAACGAGAGGAAAATAATTGAATTTGTATAAAGACGATATGAAACATGGCATCTGTGGAAGTTGATTTAACTAATCTTGTTGTAAGGTCGAGCTTTCATTTAAGTATCAGTTGTTCAGGCCTTTATATTTCTGTAAAGCCTAACCTCTAGACTCATTTATGTACACTGTTGTTCTCCTCTGCCATGTGAACCTTACATGATAGTTGGACCGTTCATCACTGAGAAATCCAGGATATTATTTCTGCAGAAACAAATTCGAGGTGAATTTCCTCTGGCTGATCCTCTTGGTCGATCGGAGGCGCTTTGTACAACCAATCGCCGTGAGTCAATACAATCATTATTAGGAGCGACCGTTTGGCTAAATTGTCTACTTAAGAACCAAACTGAAAACGACAGATGTTATTGCCATATAGCCAAATTACTTCTTCACTACGAGTCACAGTCAGGAGTGAAGGTTAATATAAAGTTCGATGGCACCGATGGACTTACTTCACTTTAGGATAGAGCTATTCGACGATCGACGTTTCTATAAGACAGGTTGATATATGTGTATCATCGATCAAAGCTCCCAGTTGTCTAGTCATATCTGTGGTATGAAGGGTTCTTACAATGGATCTGATGCATCGACATAACCAAGTGAGACTAGGTGAGGATCATAACCATGCAACAGATGACATAAATGATACTCTGCGGGTTCTCGAGAATGCTGTTAGGTCTGTTAAAAGCGCCTACAACGTTTCTAATGTTAATTAGAATGGAGCAGTCTGTTGTCGGCTTTCAATTCGCTATCTAGACAGGCTCTGTTGACATATCGAAGATGACGATGATGATATAGCTCTGTAAGTCTGTTGGGACGACCGTCCGTTTCAATAATCATACATGAGCATGGAGCACCATCTAGTGAACGAGCGGAGCATATGCCCGTATATTCATCAGCGGGAGAATGGACAAGGTAGGCATATAGACTATCCCCAATATGGAAGAGCCTACACTTGACACTGAATATGTAAATATCTCGTTATGGATCAAAGAGCAGACTACCCTACCGTGAGTGTATCAATCGTGGAAGATGTGTCACCGTCTGATACAATGGATTTCCTCTTGTAATCTGAAAGGACAGAATATCGATAAATATAAATATATCAATTTGATTTGGTTACAGGCTTCAGTTAACCCCAAATGAAATCAGTTGTGTCTCGAAAGATGACACCAGTATGATAAAATAAAATGGTAAAGCACACAGAGAAATCTCAGTAATGACCGAAATATTTAGATGAAGGAATAGATTATCGTATATTATTATTTTATCTGTCAAAAGTTTCTTTTAGAATCCGCCTCGTCTTGTGAAGATGGTTTCTTCAACAGATTGCGGGATAAAGATGACACAGATTCGCTATTCCTTAGATTATAATGTCAGTTTTCTACACTCCAATTTATCTTTTTTTAACGCATATCCGAAGTTCGCTTTGCACACATATGTATAGCTTAAACAAGTTTAGTTTTTTTAGAAGGTTTAGGTTGTAATCACTGTAGCTGTTTAAATCCTAAAACTATTGAGGCCAGACCACGTGTTCAAAGTACCTCGAATATGCCATATGTCTCAAAGTGTAAGGCATTAGATTTGTAGTGTAGGCTGACGCTGACAGGAGTCTCAAATTTGTGGTGTAGGCACAGTGAAAGCATTTGTTGATTGGGGGCTACTATCGGAGTACTTAAAACGAATGTTCAAGGGCCGATTAGGCCCCAGAAGCGCTGGGGCTCTAGGCGGCTGGAGACGCGTTCTACCCAATTTTCCATGGTTAAACTGGCATATCATCTCTCAGTTATCGCTCGTGGTTTTGGGTGTTGTTTTTTTTTGTTTTTCTGTGAAGGTTCCCAGCAATTGTTTGAAAATAAAAAAGTTAAATGGTGCGTTCTGACGCATTTTTTACAGCACATTTCCCACTTTCAAGAACCAAATTGTTTAGACTGAACTATAAAAAAGTAGAAAGGTTTTTGAAATGGAATTCATACTTTTCTGCTCCTGGGATTTTTATACTCAAATTCAGTAAAACGTTTCCTGGTGATTTTTTTCCTGAATATCTGAACGTCGAACAGCTTTTGTAGGTGATATGTGTAAAGTTACCTCAAGCGAAACTAACTTTCTTCTTCCTATTGATTCCCTGATATTTTTTGACGCCAGATGAAAAATAATGCTTTCTGGTGCATTAATGATAGTATATTTTCGACTTGTTTTGGATGAACGTTCGACCCGGAACTCAGTCTCGACTGTTTATGTTTTTGATTGCACGGCCTGTCAACTTTTCAAAACTAGATGTCAAACGCTTTACGTCCAGCCTTCGTGTTTTATTTTGAAGAACTGTAGTCTACAGTGTTTATTACTGCTTTTTTTTGTTCAATTTTTCGGAGCTATTGATTGGCTGACCTCTACATTATGCCAACAGAAGCACCATATTAGGAGGAATGACGCCGCTGCTTGAGGATGATGTCACTCTACACACAATAATCGGTGTGTAGGTTCTGATTGGTTCATCTCTCGTTCGTAGGTGAAATTTACACCTAGGATTTTGAACACTGAAGGTGGTCAGATAAATCAAGACAGGTTCGAAGTGGGAACGTAGAAATTGGCTTGATAAAATGAAGATGGACCAAACCGTCCTTACCAAATTTGTCGACATCCGTGTCCAGTTCCATGGCCCAAGGTTGTACGTCTACTCTCTGATTAATCTCATACAATAATTCATTCATATCATAGGCGTCCCTGTTGTAGAAGAGAGTGAGAGATAATTAAGGTTTAACATCGCGTTCTGCAATATTTCAGCTATATAGCGACGATCAAACAAAATTCTAAGTGTTCAAGTTAATAACTTAGTAATACAACACATTAAAAGGTACAATATCAGAGGTTTAGATGGGCGTAAATTCGAAGAGATAAAATAGGATCGGTCGTAATAGTATGCTTAATTAGTGTGAAACAGCACAACGTTATCATATATTGATAAGGGAGAGGTTACTGTTTTATCACATATACGAACGTTAACTATGTTCATCTAAAATAAATTGTTCTTTGGAATATATCCCATACCAAGAAATTCCTATACAGCACTTTCGAAATGTCCAATGATCCTATGGGATTAACTAATAGGATCATATAGAATACACATTGTTAGTCATTTGTGACAGATTTTAATCACCATTTCCTCTGATATTTTAAGATCATCTGCTATTTTTACGGAAATTTCTGTCAGGTTCTAGGAATAACGTTTCATTATTACTAGAAGCGCTGACCTTTGTAAAAGTTTTAGTTCTTCTTGTTCTCGAATTTCTCTGTCCATATTTGGAAGGTCGAGGTGCTCCAGAGAGACGCATATCCTGTGGACATGCCCAAAGAGAGGCTCGGTTAGCCCCGTGTGGATAAAAATAGTAGACCCTGAAACGAGATATGAACTGTATTAGTATAACGATGGTATATGGCTCGATTATGTTTGTAAAACTGTCAGTAAACTAGATATTCATCTCTCATTTTCTTCATACTCGTGTGCAATTGGTTTGCAATTTAATAATTAATAATAAATACTTATACATGGCAGTGTGACTAACGTCAAAGGACCGACGAAGTACAGTAGGCATTAGGACTCGAACGCGAACTGAACTCTTGGAAATCCCCACCCCCAGTTGAAACCCTGCCTATATTAAGATGGGCACCGCCCAAGTCAGAATCGCCAGTGATTTTCATCAAAAATCACCAGAAATTTTCATCAAAAGTAGGTCAGCTCAGAACTTGTTGGTAACAGTCTCCTAATGCGCCTTCATTCCAAAATAAATAACGATCGCCGATTTAATTTTACAATTTTTTAATTAAAGGAAACAGATTGAATAATATAGGTTCAGTAGATTTCAAGCTTTACGTGTGAAAATACATTTACATCTCTTTAATGGTTTTCAGTGCCCTTGTACAGGATCAAAACAACTTTTTGAATCACATTATTTTCCCAACAATACAACAAATTTTTATATATAGTACTATAGTAGAAAGGTAGCATTTATGTAGTTTACGGTAATTCAACTCAAGACCAACACCTTCTATGCACAAGATAATAATGATTCTATGTCATTCTCCTGAGCATAACCGGTACAAGGACGAATAAATAGCGTCTCTACATCACGTTGTTAGCTAGATATATGAGACAACACATTTTGGGCATCGGCAATCTGATGAATGTACTATTCCGGTTTTCTTGTTTCACATTATATTCTATGGCGGTTGATCGGTGATTTTCTTCATTGATAAACGTTAAACCATCTCAGCTTCGTTGTGTGAATCGGAATTGCTGTGACATACCAACACACTCCGTGGCAGTGATTCTGTATCCCCTAATCAAGGAATCAAAATGGATCAGTCCACAGAAAATACACCGCACATTCTTGTACTCCCAGCCTTATCACATTTGATGGCATGTTTAGCGGGCTGTTTAATGTCTAAACTAGGAAATGTTCCAGGGTAGTTGACAGGCATGCAATAAGATACTATAGTATCTGCTATACAGGAGGGTTGTGATGGGGGCGAATTAATAGTGGGTGATTTGACTTCAATAAAAAACAGCATTGAAACACATCAGTAAAATACATCAAACGTGCACATGTATACATGGCTGTTTTGGGAGTTCAACTCAACAGTTTGTTTATGTGTATATTAATATTTCTACATTGCCTAGAATTAACTACAGACTTGTACTACCTGTAGTTGGAGGAAATATTAAAAAACAATGAGGAAATTATTAAAGACTTATATTCACCTGTGACACCCTCATACATGTATGCACTGATGAAGCCAAATATTTAAACACACACAGGGGGGGGGGAGGGGGGGTTAAATGTTCTTGATTTAGCTCTACCAAAAGACACAAGAATACTAGAACATATGTAATAATACCTACTAAAAGTATATTGGATCATATTTAGCTTTATCCACCACCTGCAGCATAAACAAGATATCTGAGGGCAATTATTATGTGTTTCTTCATTGTGCTTGTGCAAAATCTGAATATCTGAGACTGTATGCAGTGTGAAGGGTTACCCTAGAGGACACCGACCACTGTAATTTGATGTGACAAGCAGCAGGAGTAGAAACTAGCCTTATCTCAGTGGGCTTGGATATAAATCACTGTTAAAAATCACAAGGCTCGGATAGAGCCTCTCTCTGTGTTTGTTCCAAGGAGTAAGTGTTAATTATAAATCTAATTTTAATCAGAATTATTTCAGATCAGAACTTGCTGGTAACAATGCCCTAATGCACGTTTATGCCAAAAATCAAGGTTCTAATGTCAACGGTTCTCCTTATTTTGCCGACGAAAGGATTTGGATGGACTGACTGACTGCCTGACTGACTGACTCATTACCGGACAAAATTTGCGATCTGTAGCCTATTTCGTAGGAATAGCATCTGTATTTAAAAAACCAAGGTCATGCTAAACAATGAATCAAGTGACAATGGCGTAATTGGAATCGCCATACATCGATAGTCAAATACAACAAACCGTTATTACTCTTTTTAATAGCCAATAATGGTGAAAGTCATTCAAAGTTTTTATTGTACGTATATGACGTAACTATCTAATCCCTTTACTAGTTTCAAGTTGAAAATTGGCATTTAGTATAAATCGAAATGTTTGCTAATGTAACGGTTAACCGTTTGTGTAGAGAACAGTTTGAATAGGGAGGGTGACCCAGAATGGAATGCGGGGAACGACCTTGACATGTATGGTCAGCGAGGAACAAGCCAGTGTGCGGAAATAGAGTCCCCCGTATTTCTCGCTTACCAGAGCAAGATAGGAGTTGCCATTTACGTGAAATATTCTCTACAGGTTCTAGATTGGAATGCCATTCTAGTTTATGGACTATGAACTGTAATTTCGCTGTGAGAGACGATCTTTCATTGCAGGCGAAACGTCTCCGTTCGCGAGGAAACTTCCTGTGGGGACTTTTCGGGTGCGGAGAGTGCACACACTATATATACAGGTGCAAACATATCAAGCGGGGACAGACCAAAAAGACAGCTCTGGAGAAAGCACGCCAGGTACAGCCTGAATTGTGTGATTTTGGCGCACTTTGCGACCGGGTCGCAAATGTAATTGTTTTGGCCTGGGAGTCTAAAAGATTGTAGATCCTGTAGCTAGTGCGAATGCGAATTTGCCGGCTTGCATTTTCAGTGTGGAACCGTGTTTGTGTGTTGTACTATAGTATAGGAAACACGACCGAGTGGGAAGACCGACTGGCGTGTTTATTGTAGTCTGGGGGTATTCTATAATACTGTAACATGACATGTATTACCGCGTAGCACATTCCGGTAAACATGATCAGACATCAGTATAGAATAAGGATATAGGTCAATACCAGTAGATTGTATGATATCGGCACTGTTTTACTGAACAACCCGGGCACTGGGACGTGGGCAGTATTATTTATGTGTCAGTGTCATCGGTCGTGAAGCGGTATATGACGGTAATAAGGGACTCCCTCCATCCTCCGATTATATGCAAATGCACTATAAATACAGAGATATTAGAGCCAATCTCTCCTACCGTTAGTCGACGATATATCGCGCAGAACCGGGTCGCAGACGGTCGCACAGACGCTGTACGGGGGTGAAAGAGGCCACAGATATTACAGCCAGTACAGCAAAGACAAGATACAGTACAGACGGGCTTCTTCTCCCGAGAAACGTCGATAAATCGTGGAATCGGAGAGCCCTGCGACCGGATCGCAGAAGGTCGCATAGACGCCGTACGGGTGCGAAAGAGACCACAAAGATTACAGACAGTACAGAAAAGACAAGGTACAGCACAGACAGGCTTCTTCTCCCGAGAAACGTCGATAAACTGCGAAATCTGACAGACCTGCGACCGGGTCGCAGAAGGTCGCAGAGGCTTGCGACCGGGTCGCAGAGGGTCACAGAGAGCCGGCATCGACAGTTTACAGACAGTAATGATGCTACATCGGTCCCAGATGTAATGAGAACACAATATATACCCAAGTAGTTGTCCTGACGGCCACGGAGGACGAGCTGTACGTGGTTCTTACCTAAGGGGTCGTCGTGAAGTTGTGTAGCCACAGGTCGTGTCTATAGACGGGTCGCAGCAGCCGTGAGGGTTGAGACGCCGTGCTATACCTACCTGTGTGGGAAGCAAACTGGTGAGCTGACAAGTTAGGGTCAGGCTCCGACGACTGGGGGTGAAGAAGACGACGGGCTGCCACATCCGTGGCGAGGCTCCAACGACTGGGGGTATATATTGAGAGAGCGTTACAGCCGTGACGTTCCGACGACTGGGGGTGAAGAAGACGACGGGCTGCCACATCCGTGGAGAGGCTCCAACGACTGGGTGTCGTATATTGGGGGAGAGCGTTACAGCCGTAACGTTCCAACGACGGAAGAAGAGAAGGGCCAGCAGCCAGGCCGCCCTTCTACCCGAAAGAGGAGGGCCAGCAACCAGGCCGCCCTTATCGCGTACCCATACATATTTAAAGCATAACTGTAACTGTAAACTTATATGCACACACTCTTATATTATTGGTATATAACATCAAGGTTATATGCACACACTCTTATATTATTTGTATATAACATCAAGGTTATATGCACCCACCCCCTTATATTATTTGTATATAACATCAAGATTATTTGCATACACTCTCCTAGTGTCTGTACATATATGGAGATATTATTCTACTGCATAACGTTACATCTCTTTAGACATTCTGTCTAAGCCACGCGGTTCTACGCTATTATCTGTAATCGCGTATACTATTTGTGCAGAATATACCATAATAGACCTTTACATCAGCGTCAGTCATCCTTGTAGGATTGTGATCATCTCTTCGATCCCCGGATCTCTACTAGGGAAGGGGCTAACTACGGTGACGGCCAGAATGCCAGTGGGCAATCCCGGTTATTGATTCGTTTTCTCGTAAACACCACGACTGGTCCTGCTCGTACACGTTACACTAACTAGGTGTTACTGCTCAGTCAGTTATCCGCGGTAGCTCACGGCGGAATCTGAGTCATTCGGTTCTGATTCAAAATATGTATCGGTCACCTAATGTTAGAGATGTAGAGGCGACTAGAATAGCATACATCAGCTTGCGCCTTCGTATTAGCCTCCAACTCTGAATACTATCTGATGTTCGTCATCAAGGCCAATAACAGAAATGTGTCGTATTGCACCTGGTGTTTGAAGGTTTTTCTTGGTCGCACTTGTTCTACTTCAACCAACTTAGGAGCAAAATCGTCTTATTCTCCTAGTAGGTTATTGAGTGAGCAATGTTCCTAGTAGGTTATTGAGTCAGCAATGTTACCAGCATTTAACAATAAATTGCTGGTTTCAAACCATTACCGATATTTATTATCAGTAACTAGTTTGCATTTAAATGCCAAGGATCATTACGGACCATTAAGTTAACTAGCATGAACAGATGGTATCCGAACACTGGTAAATTAAACCTAATATTACAATTAACGTCCTGGTTATAGAGTACATTTGCTCCAGTTCAACATCATTAAATTGATGATTGTTGCAACGTTGGGCCATGTATCGCGTGCAGCCATTTACATTTACTTGACCTCAACGTCCAGTGGAACGACGTGTTTGACTTGATTAACAGTTGATACGGTTAAAAAAATTGGGACATGTAGTCTATTGGCGTTGATCAGCACGCTACACAATTTTTTTTTACCAATGCATAGAATCTTATTAAAGGTTTGGAGAAGGCGATGCGACGGTGACAGGCAACTTAGTATTACATCGAGTTCCGAGAACCCGGCATGTCGAACTGTCGTTGGAATTAGCCAAGTGTCATAGCTACCAACTTCCCTCGTATCTATGCTCACTCCGGTGAAATTGAATGCCATGTTCGCCCAAAGTTGTTTCCCCGACTAGTGACGTCACACGTGACGCTTAAAGGAGTATCCTTACTTTCTTTTTATAGGTTCCTATTACAAAGATTAGACTCGTAAAGAAATATAACCAACTACTTTAATGTCGTTGAGACTGATAACCTATTACCGGTATTTTAATTACAATTTGTAAGCCATGTTTCCGTTTTGAGCTTAGCCTATAGCATTGGGCCATGCTTCGGCGGGCCAATGTCTGGCTAATCCACAGTACGTGTTTGACGGCAGATGTTGAGATCGAGAACGAGGTCGTCGACATCACGGGAACGAACATATGGCCCTAAGTCACTTAAGTCGACCCACTGAAATGTGATTTTGCACGTTGAATTAAGAAGTTTCCAGCAACTGAGATGATGTGAATATCCATGAGAGTATTCCGATTCATATGATTATTCATGCTCGGTAACGGTTAGCTGACTTCAGACCATGTGATCTACCCCTATCCGTGTAACGGTTAGCTGACTTCAGACCATGTGATCTACCCCTATCCGTCTAACGGTTAGCTGACTTCAGACCATGTGATCTACCCCTATCCGTGTAACGGTTAGCTGACTTCAGACCATGTGATCTACCCCTATCCGTGTAACGGTTAGCTGACTTCAGACCATGTGATCTACCCCTATCCGTGTAACGGTTAGCTGACTTCAGACCATGTGATCTACCCCTATCCGTGTAACGGTTAGCTGACTTCAGACCATGTGATCTACCCCTATCCGTGTAACGGTTAGCTGACTTCAGACCATGTGATCTACCCCTATCCGTGTAACGGTTAGCTGACTTCAGACCATGTGATCTACCCCTATCCGTGTAACGGTTAGCTGACTTCAGACCATGTGATCTACCCCTACCCGTGCAACGGTTAGCTGACTTCAGACCATGTGATCTACCCCTATCCGTGTAACGGTTAGCTGACTTCAGACCATGTGATCTACCCCTATCCGTGTAACGGTTAGCTGACTTCAGACCATGTGATCTACCCCTACCCGTGTAACGGTTAGCTGACTTCAGACCATGTGATCTACCCTATCCGTGTAACGGTTAGCTGACTTCAGACCATGTGATCTACCCCTATCCGTGTAACGGTTAGCTGACATCAGACCATGTGATCTACCCCTATCCGTGTAACGGTTAGCTGACTTCAGACCATGTGATCTACCCCTATCCGTGTAGCACGGCGATGTGGAGATGGAAACTCCGCTCATGCAGCTGCAAGTTCGCGATCAGAATGTATGTAATTTGTTGTGGAAGTATTAATGCCAAGTTTGGTTTTCCACATTCAGAGACGGAAGAGCAGAAGGACCAGGAAAACTTTTTTTAAATACGTGGAGGTGCGTTTTACCGAGGAACAGATTGTCATGTTTGTTGCTGAGGGAAACCCTTTCGTCTTATAAATAATGAGCCAAAGGGAAAGCTCGTTTTAATTCAAAATGGCGCGGATCGAACGACCAATCGCTGGAGGAGTGAAGGCAGACTGTCACTATCTGTTAATACCTGAATTAACTGATAGTCATACAGTCTACTTTGAGCTCGACGTGGGCACCGCCATGTTGCCTGTGGGATGACATGACTGATGACGTCAGCATTCAGGACAACGTCACGGCTAACGCCATGATCCAGGGACGTTCCAACTTTGAATTACTCTGGATCCGAGTTTAAATTCGAGGAAAAACTGGCGCGACCGCCAACTGAAGAATTTCTTCACCAAGTTTTTCAACTGAGACTTGCCGTGATTTGAGTTGAACGACGATGCTTCTAAGTTCGTAAACATTTTCATGATTACACTTGAACTACTAAAATCAGCTAGAACGTCAGTGAATTTACTGGATTCCTTCTCGTGCGAATTATCGACATGACCAACACGATCATCCTTAAATCTCCATGACGTTGTAAGGTTTTTAGATGAGTATACACTCACTTCCGCTCATCTAAAAATGTCGCGCAGTGGTGAAATGGCGGCGAGCAACAAAATATTCAATATTTCCCATTCTATCAACATAAGTTTTATATAATAAGGTTTGGAATAAGATTGCTGATAAATATAGTCCCACTCAAAAATAAGGTAAGTACTCCTTTAATTGAGTATCAAAGTACACTTCTGCGGACACGTTGCAAACTCTGCAATACAGCACTAGCCGCCGCAAGACGATTTGATTGACTTGATTTTCCATCATAGCTCTCTAGATTTGTATCTAATACCGCTTATGCCGGTGCTAGGGGCCGTGTGGTCATGTCATCCAAGTTGCCACATGAACAGGTACAATAAAAGCGTACCTGAGATACAACACATATCAGGACTCGTTAGATTCTTGGTATGTGCTTTAGAACAGGTTAACCAGAAGACTATACTGTGAACTATCATGTGACTCTGTCAATGTCGGCACCTCTTCCCACTTCCCTTATATGTGTTGTAATTGATACCACAGAGTGAACCCATGACGTCACTTGTCGGGGAAACACCTTTGGGAGGATATGGCGGAGATTTGAATGAGATCGACATATGCGTGAATTGGATCGCAGGTTTTAGGTAAAGGAAGACGAGCTTGGTGTCCTTTTTCTCATAGCGCACCATTATTTCAAAAGAGACTTGCGCGACCAGGATGTTCAATGTCGCCGGCATGAGAATGGATAGGCATTGCATGAAGTGAATAACTATGGTACTTAGCTACGTCGATATGGGACAGCGTCCAATGTATGCAGTAAATGTCGATGTTGGTATAAAAGCCGCACTGAAAATCGTGAAAATACAAACGGTATGGCGCGACGAAAGGCGGATATGAGGTCACTAGCATCCTGCATAGAGCTTCAACTGCAAATCAACTGTGAGCGACAACAGAGAGCGAAGATAATGTGCGTGCATGCAGCGAAAAAGGTCTCGTAAATGCTCATGGTGATCATGTTGATAAAACATTAAATAAAACCATTCACCTCTGTCAAAGTCGGTGTGAAGCCGCGCTGAAGATCATGAGTTCAGACTAGATTCGAGTTCTTTAGATTAAAGCTATACACGACGCGACAGCATCCTGCAGACGGAACCAACTGTGCATCGTTCGATAATTTGAAAGCATTCTCCGCTGTTGGCCCTGGCAACAAGGTATCGTGAACGATCACATGGGTAAAACTTGAAATAAAGTCATCGACCTCTTCTCAACATGCTTCAAAATATTCATCATCCCTAGTCCCTGTCAAATACAGAGTAAGCAGACCTACATTGATATGGAGGATGCAAAATATTGCGTCTGGATTCAGTCTACGGAATATAGCTTTAGAGGAAAGCTTTCAGTTGGAGGACTTGGAAAGGGAAGAATGAGACACTCGGCTTATTAAAAATACGATGGTACAATTTCAGCAATCTAGGTAAACCAAGATGGTAAATCAGGGGAATACCATCTAGACGTAACGCTATGAAAATTCGTGTGAAATGTTCGCCGATATTCCGCGAGATCCCATCATAAGCCAATCACGACAATTTCTGACTTTTCTCTCTGACAATTACTGACGTTTACTTCACGGAGATTAACATCTTCGCGCGGCACTATCTTTTTATATTTTCTACCCCCTAAGAAAGCCAGACTTTTCGGTGGGAGTAAACTCTTTGATCTTCACGGTATATCATCTGGAAATGATGCCATATTTGGATACTGTTTCCCGATAATGTTTATATATTAGTCCACGTGCTACCGTGTGTAATTACTGTGGGTGTGATTTCAACAAGCTAGACACCTGATTGGCTAACAAATGTAGTTTCAAATTCGCATGGGATTTATATATGGCTGAATTCAGATATAATATTCCGTGATATTATTGCAATATCAGTTGCTCACCTGAGCTGAGAGGGAATGCCCCCTGTAGAGTGATAGTTCGTCTGATCTGTGCTTCCATCACCTCAAGGCAGGACGAGAATAAACGGTAGAGCCGCTCTAAATCTGGAAGCTCGCATCTATTGTATGCATTACTACAAAGACACAACAGGAGGATGCAATCATGAGCCATACACTGTAAATTTGGTGTTTAGATCCTAAACATAAATCTAAACACAAATTTTGTCCATAGTTTTTGACACGTTTAAATTCCAACATGTTTAGAAATATTGTGCTTAGACCTTAAACACATAGCTAAACATGTTTAGAAAGTTTGTATTTAGAGCTTAAACACAAGCTAAACATGTTTAGTAATATTGTGTTTAGACCCTAAACACAATGCTAACATGTTTAGGATTATTGTGTTTAGATCCTAAACACAAAGCTAAACATGTTTAGGAATATTGTGTTTAGACCATAAACACAAAGCTAAACACGTTTAGAAATATTGTGCTTAGAGCCTAAACACATAGCTAAACATGTTTAGGAAGATTGTGATTAGACCCTAATCACAAAGCTGAACATGTTTAGGAATATTGTGTTTAGAATCTAGACACAAAGCTAAACATAACCCTAAACAGAAAACTAGACACAAAATTTGTCCGCTTTTTTTAACATGTTTAAATGCACACATGTTTAAATTCATTACATGTCATGGATTTAAACACAAATTTTGTGTCCTGTCTGTGAACATGTTTCAATACAAAAATATTCTCCCTGCTGGTTTGCTGTGTAATACTCTCGGACCCAAGAATTGTATGTCGAAGTGAACTGGCCTTCATTCTGATGTCAACGGTGGTATATTCCCAATATGCCTTTCGATGCCTGCTGATATGTGATATCCAAACACCATAGAATTCACAAATCAGATGATGAACATCCAGGAACAGCAAAACACAAATTGATGGAAAGAAAATAGTAGCAATCTGATGAATTCACAATTTTGCATGGACTACAAGTTGTAAGATATAGGTGTTGTTGCTTATTCCTAGATATTCACAATCCTCAATGAAAAAGTCTAACAATAAATGAAAGGAATAATAGTAAAGTTCTCAGTTAGTTGAATTTTATTGTCAATTAGTGCACTGCTACCATGATCATCACACCCGCGCCACTCATATTGGAATTTCGTGAAATGAACTTTCATCGTAACAAGAACGGAAGCTCAAGTGTTCCCAAGATATGCCCATGAACAAACATAGTGAGCTAGCAATGTGGTTACTCCTCAGATGTACAAAGTGGCCACACAATAGGAAAATGTATGTCCTTTCTGCGGTGTCAGAATGCCCCCGAAATCATGGAATGCACATGGGCAAAAATTATGTACATTCAAAATACTGAATGAATCTATATAAACACTGTACCTTCATTCAAGAATTGTATTGGGTTCCAAGTTCTATAAGGAAAGTTCCAATCGATTTCAGATGTATGTTGTAGCCAAAAATTCAACAAAAGTTAATACTTCATTTAAACTTAGGAGCAAGAGCTGCATGGCACCCGTGATTTCACTTCCAGCTGATATTTCCAACACTGAAACTGTTGTTGCCAGTTCAGACATCTGTGAGGGTGATTAATATCAACGGACTCTGGCTCTTCAGGCTCTTCGTATTGAAGTCCCACTTGACTCTTTCAGCTGTGAAATAACAGAGAATCAACGTTAATGAAAATCCGGCCTCTCAGTCTGAATGTTATCCTGACACAGGGACCCCAGCCTTTGATCTATCCTCTTAAAACTAAGTCCAAATTAGCAAGCAACAAGTTACAATTTTCAAGCTGACCCGGCCCAGGAGTCGAAATATTAAAACTAATTTAACAGTCACACGAGTCAGCAGATCAAAAAGTGTACCCGTCACCTTTAAGAATTACCTGAACAAGCGGTCGTTGAACTTGTCGAGTACATGTAATTCACAATTAACGACAAAGCAGCTACATGTTACCAATAAATTAATGACACCTTGTTTCCATGCATTAATTTGCAGCTGTTTGAATGAATTTTGTCAAAGATATATTTTGAACACCAAAATAAAAATAAAATAAATTATTGGCTACCTGTCACTGGAGACAGGTATTTTATTTGTCTACCCGTCTTTTTATAAAATTACCAGGGGAGGCAGCCATGTGGAAATTTCAACTCCTGCGGCCTGAGATTGAACCCAAAACACATGGCTTGTAGGGCAGAATAGATGTTCTTATTCATTAGGCCATGACAATTCAGGCGTCGAAATTTACACCTGTCTACCTGTCCCGAACAGGTAATTTTTGAAAGACAGGTACAGAAATAAAATACCTGTCTCTAGACTCCAGTGACAGGTTGCCAATAAATTTGTTTTGATGTTCAAAATATATCTTTGACAAAATCCATTCAAATAGCTGCTACTTGGTACATGGAAACAATGTGTCATTAATTTATTGGTAGCTTGCAACATGTAGCTTTTTCATTAATCTTGAAATACATGTACTTGACAATTTCAACGATAGCATTTTCAGGTAATTCTTAAAGGTGACAGGTAAAGTTTTTAGTCACCTGTCTCTTGTGACAGGTAAATTATTTTGAATATTTCGACCCCTGCAATTTACCAGATTTACAGTTAACAACAGAATACAGTAATCCTACAAGGGTAACACACCAGTTCTTGTCGAATCACCGAAATTAAGCATTGTTAAGCTCGGTCAATACTTGGACAGGAGACCGGGTGCTGTACTGGCTGGACTGATCAGTGTCCAGGGTAATTATAGGAACTGTGAGCACTCTCGTGTTATGGTACATGTAGGCACCGTCGTGATATGACTGAAACAAGGTTGAAAACGACGCTAAACCCAGTCCCTACTACTCACTCACCCACTCTTACAAGGGTATCTAATTTAAATTACACTATAAGGCAATCACAGATTTTCTCAACTGGTGAAATGGCATATGAAATGCACTCAATGATCCAGAGAAATACCTCTCAACAGAGAATAGATGAATGTGACCTTTTCTATAGAAATGATTTAGGTCATAGTACTGCAGGGGATGAAACTGAATGTCGATCTGCTATCTTCTGATGAGCTCTTTTCTGCCCACAATTAGGCTTTTATCTTTAAATTTGGTACCAATTCATACTAGTATGCAATGCATACTTGGAAGTGATTGTCTGTTTTTCTTGGCATTGAAAGAAAAAGCATTCACTTTCCCAGGTGGAGTTAAGAGTTTCATGGTTCTTTACAGCTGCATGGGCAAGCTATACAAAGAACTGTAAGGCAAGGAAAGCCAGTATTTTTAACTCCAAATGAATAAGCTTCTTTGGGGCTCTAAAGTTAAAAATCAAACAAAAAAAGTGGAGATTTCTCATCAACAGTACTTACATCCTTTCTGCAAATTAGATCTGTAGTGTTGCAGCTAGAACTCTTTGCATACTTCACACCATCTTCTGTTCGAGTGAGGTGTTCCAGTACATCGTAACTTTTTATTCTGGCATCTTCCTTCTATTAAAATATTAATATATTATATAAATAGGCATACATGTAAATTGTAACTCATATTACCAGTATTGTTTGATTACAATCATGTGAATGTACTTTACTCAAGGGAGTATGAAACACCATTACTGTACTCGATGGATTATTAACATATGTAATTCAAGCTTTCCAAATATATATGGCATAAAACTGTGAAAACAGAAATGTCAAAAAAGGGTTGTCACTTTCACTGACCCAGAACGCATCCTTCGTGATTATACCTCCCATACATTTATAAAGAACAGAGATGATAGACCTATACTTGTTTACACATGCATTTTAAGTTTTGATAAATCATATGAAATATTTTCACAAAATACATGTACCGGTACTCTAACACTAATTGAAGTGGGATTTAAAAGTTGCCAACAAGAGGCAAGAGGTGCACTTGAATGGCTGTTGGTAAATTTGAGAAAGAATTTGGTCCCCCAAGCCCCCACCCCACCCTGATTATGTTTGAATCCCCTATGCTCTGACAATGCATTCTGACCCCCTCGACCTACACTGCAACTTTGTAAGACTTTTGGCAGAATGTGACCAAGGTCCACAGTGTCCTTATTCCTATGAAGTAGGCTCTCATTTGCAAATTGTCCGGTAATGTGTGAGTGAGTCAGTGAGTCAGTTCATCCGAATTCTTTCGTCGGCAAAATAAGGAGAACCGTTGACATTAGAACCTTGATTTTTGGCATGAAGGTCATTAGGGGATTGTTACCAGCAAGTTCTGAGCTGACCTACTTTTGATGAAAATCACTGCTGATTCTGACTTGGGCAGTGCCCATCTTAAGTTAATATAGGCAGGATTCAACTTTGGGGGGACCAAGACACAGGCCCCAGTGTCTGGACAGTAGAATTTAAATTCAGTATAATTTAAATAATTTAATTTTTTTAAGTCATCCTATAATACAGAGAGTAGGATGACTTAAAAAAAATTAAATTATTTAAATTATACTGAATTTAAATTTCTACTGTCCAGACACTGGGGCCTGTGGTCCAAGAGTTCAATTCGCGTCGGGGTCTTATAATGCCTACCCTATTTTGTAGGTCCTGTGACGTTTATTAATAGTCACACTGCCATGTATGAACAGAGCAAATTGAAAAAGTAAACTAAACTATTTCAAACTCGGCTGTTAGAATTACTCATGCACTATAAGAAAGTTCATCGACGTTTCTTACCGTAGTTACTGTTATAAAACTACCTTTATTTATCTCCAGTACAGAAAAGCCTAGCTACGGGTGATAACTCAATGCGTGAAAAGCATAAACTACACGTACGGGGGGTCAGGGTTTCATACACGTCGTGTTTTGACACCGATATTCGGTGTCAAAACTCCCGTAAAAACTCAATTTTGCCACCAAAAAACTGAAGTCTGAGTGTTTTAGAAGGGAAAAACTGAAATTTTGGAAGAAAACTGAAGTCTCCAATAGGCCAATACTTCGTAATTTCGTAATTTATAATCGAAATATATTGCGGGCAAACAATCGGGAAATACCAGAATAAACCGAATAAATAGGTCGGCATCTTCGGTCATTTCCGTGAACTTCGGTACCGCTAGGTTAAACTTCGTTTTGCCGAGCGCTAATTATTTATGTCCGTTTCGCGAACTGTTATCGGGGTCATGCCATCGGTAACCCTAAAGCCTGTATTCATACTAAATGTATGTGGAGGTTTCCGAATTGCGTTGTGTGGCGGAAAAAAAAAATTGCAGGGCAAGTTTGACATGTGGGAATGATGAGCCCCCAAAGATGTCTAACTCTCCTTGGAATGGACAGGTAAATATCTGACCATCGCTGAATAGTATTTATGATAAAGGAGACGATGTAATCTTCGCATAGAGCATTTGTTTTCACTCAAAGTTGAACGATCTTGTCGTGTTGTTGTTGTAAAGAAACTGGCATGTACGCATTGTACGATGTTGAAACTGAAACTCAAGTTTGATTGTACCGTAGTTAATAAAGTTTGAATGGATAATTCAAAGACAGCGAACTGATTTAGCCACAATATAAACCTAGCTAGATCATTCTTTGATTTTAAGATACATAAAGAAGAGTTGAATTTTTTTTTATACTGTCAAAACTTTTTTTAAATTTAACGAGATGGTGCAAACATGGAGGTAAAATCGGATCCAATTTTTACCTCCATGGTGCAAACAAACCAAAACAACTGAAGTTGATTTTTGAAATTACTAGACTAGGCATCTATTTTCTGGCATTGAATTTAACTGATCTGTCTATTATCCTGAAACAAGTGTCCCACATTAGGGCAGCACAGAAACATTTCAAATGCCTGGCCCATCAACAAAAGTCTGGTGTACTGCATTTACAGGATTTAGGTCAAACGTTATGGCCAAATCCATTCTTTCAATAAGGGTGGTCAAGGCAAACTGTTGGCACTTATTTGCAGCCTTCAATAACCAAACCTGGTAAACTTATGTATCTATCTGGAGTTCGCATGATCCTATCGAAAGTGAGCCAGCTGCCTATGCGCAATAGTTTACAAAATTGTGCGCCTTTTCAAACAGAATTCTCTAATTCATTTCATTTTTATGAGTTTATGGTCACCAAGGACTAGCTGCAGTTATGACAATTGCTGGTCTTCAGTCTGAAGTTGTACTGGACTTTTAATTTTAGTCTGAATATTTGCCAAATTTCATGTCAAATTTATAATGTAAGATTTTGAAAGGGAAGTCTGGTCCAGATCCAAGTGGTTTTTAATTAGCGCAGCTGAAACGTTTCAAAACTTGCATACTTGAATTGGACATCATTTGCAAGCCAGGAACTGATACCTCGATTTCATTCAAAATTACCAAGTTTGTAATTTTAAAAAATAATTTGAATTGCCTTGTGTAATCTTGTCTTGTTGACATCCACAATGTGACATAAATGTTCTGAAAAATAGATGGTATCTTAGACCCTGGTAAATTAAGAACATAAAACTGAAGATGTTAAATTATCTGTTTGTTGCTTTATTTTCACAATTCAAATATATAGCAGTATTGACAGGCTCCACTGATGGTCGTATGAAAATTTGTTATATACATTACTTACGGCGGTTGCAAAATTAGAAATAAACTCAATAGAAGTCTGTCGGCCGGCGACAAAAAAGTAAAAATACTCAATTCAGGTGAAAAAAATATTGAATTTTCAGTATCCGGTGGCAAAAATTTGGACTTCTATGAAACCCTGGGGGGTGTGAAAGTGTATGGTACGGGGAAGTCGAACAGCCAAGTGTACCGGTCACCACCATGGCTTGTCTGTTCTTGGGTGTCTTCGTCGATATTGCTGATGTTGTTAATAAAAATATAAATATCTTTTTTTCCGCAATATAATTATTTCCCACAATGATAGTGCTCACATTTGGACCATTAGTCATTACATTCCGAATGAACAATACATTTATGAATGACAATGAAGCGAAGACTACGGTGAAATACCCCCCCCCCCCCTTCCCTCACCACCTCAACTGATGTTGTTAATAAAAATATAAATATTTTTTTCTTTTCTGGAATATAATTATTTCCCAAATTTAAATACAACACAATGACACTGGTGACAGTGCCCACATTTGGACCATTACATGCCGAATCAACAATACATTTATGAATGACAATGAAGCAAAGACTACGGTGAAATAAAAATACTCCCCCCCCCCCTTCCCTCACCAGGTCCAACATGAGTCATTCCATGAATTGACGCGGCACCATGATACAGATCAATGCATCAAGACAACTCCCCCCCCTCTCTCAATCTTGATAAAAAAAGCAGGTTCGCCAAATTTACTTGAAAAATAACTATTCGTTTTACCTTCGAAGATTGCAGGTCTAGGCCTACACGGTCGCGACGGAAATGACATGATGACGAAACATGTCGACATTTTATCCAACAAAAACTACATTAAGGTACGCAACATCGGCCTCACATCAAATTCAACGGCTAATAAAATGAATGATACAGGCATGAAACTGTACATCTCTGTCATTAATAACATGGATGAGACAAGATTCTTACCTTGCTGTTCAACATCCACTTGTCGTCTTCTTGCAGAAATGCCCGTTACGCGCGCGCGCAAATGTGTGACGTCAGACGATACAAGTGTTGTATCACTGCGCGGATTGTGTTACAGTGCACACGAAATAATCCGTCGTCGATGTTTATACGACTTCACAAAACTATTTCAAAACTACAGCTAAACGATGAAAGAATGTATCTGAATGCTTCTAGGCGTATTTTCACACACTTTAGGGCAAGCAGCTAACGAATGAAGCCAAATACAAAATATGCAAATTTGTCACGCCATGTAAACATAATATTACGTTTAGGTTTGTGTGTTTGAATTAAACACATGAAATATGCGTTTAGTAATGTGTTGAAGATAGCCGACAAATTGTGTTTAAATGCTAAACATGTCATGATTTGTGCTATTCTATTGTGTTTAGGATTGTGTTCTGAATTAAACGCCTAAAATATTCGCGTTTAGGAATGTGTTTAAGAATGTGTCAAGATCCATGAAATGTGTTTAAATGCTAAACATGTCATATACTTATGTGTTGCGGAATGTGTTTATATTCACAACGTGTTTAATTTGTGATGTCAAAATAAAAATGTGTATCGATTTTCAACACTTTCCTAAACACATTTAGACCTAAACGTGTCATGATGGTGTTTAAATCCTATACGCCACATTTACAGTGTAGTATTACCTAACAAGATGAACGACCTCTGGCTGTGTAACAATAAATATCCTTGCGGAAGCAACGGTTGCTGCCGGATCAGATATGAGACAGCGTTTGCTCGAAGCTGCACTTAATAGAAAGAAATTTTAATGGGTTGAAGCACAGCATATAAGCATTTGTATCTGGGTACAATTCTATGACACCGGTATATGTTGCTTGTTATCTTGGATTCCAAAGCAGCACACATAAGATACTAATTGGTAGTGTTCGAAGACGGCGCTTTTGCCTATGGAGAGAACTAGATAGTTGGCATAACGATACCGAACCTATGTTGGATAAGTGGTTTCATATGTCCGCCAATGAAATTTACAATCATTCGAAAGGTTCATTTGCATGTTATCAAGAGGACAAGGAAGAGCCTGTCTGTTCACTGACCCGTGACTTCAGTTGATCAGCTCCTGCACTGTAAAATTTCACTTCCCCCTATCTTTTAACCCAGGGGACTAATTTGAACTGGTGATAGCTATAATGATTTTATACATATATACGATATTTTCCCAGTATTGAATACTTGGAAAATATAGTACATATATACAATTATTTCAGTTTTCACCAGTTCAAAATAGTCTCCTGGGTTAAAAGGTAAAGGAAAGTGAAATTATGTAACAAACCAGTCCCACTTCTGCTATTTTTTTCCTGGACGGCTCTGGGTATAAGGGAAGGGAACAAAGACAAAGGAGTCAACAACACGATACAATAAGCAAAGAAGTATTACTATTAAAATTTAGATGCTCTCTATAAACTGTGTGATTGATATAAATATTCTAACTTCTATACAGGCATTTTTAAATTTTAATTCTCTATATTTTATTAATTGTTTTAGATTGTAGTGCTTGTAAATCTTTGAATTGAACAAAGAAATGTTAATGAAATATAAATAAAGTTGGCGTTGTGTTGATGGGCCGCCATGGGAAGCGGCCCGAAATCTATAATTTCAGTCAATCAATATCTATCCTTCCTTTACAAGATGCATGCCGTATCCTCATTAGCAGTCTCCTTTCTCTGTAATACAGAACATTGCAGGGGTTAAATATCTGCCCTTGAGAGAACCATTTATTAATACTGCAGGTTAAATCAACCAATCAGGAATGATTCCGATTCCCTTTCGAGGCCAGGGGAAACAAGCTACACTAATAAGATATTGTATTAATGATAATAATTTCGTATTGCTATCACATTCATGGATGACTCACTTTTTCAAGAGGGACACCAGAGATGCGCTGTTCACTCGAGCCATATCGCAAACTTTAATCCGAGTCCTCTTTAATTCTTCTCGTAGCATATAGGAGTCGTGAGAGCTTCCCAGGGCCACAAGTAAACTACAGTAACGAGCGGTGTGGACGTTCATCTCGGCTACATTCTGAAAGCAGATTAGAAATAAAAGGATCATAGAAAATTGAACGCTCATCTTTGGGCTTTGATCTTTCTTCTAAATTATTCATTTGGTAATTGGCATCAAGCACATACTCTTGATTTTAGCTGGCCCGACTTTGCCAGGGTTAACGACCCGCTATAATCTTTGAAGTTGAGTACTTAACTTAGATGAGACCTGCATACCTTTACATTAATTTTTAATTGAAGTGAAATCTATATTCTAGTTAATCCTCATATATACTTACTCTTCTAAGATAACGGGCCTGTCGCTAAGGCAATCTGATTAAAACTCAGACAAAATAACCGCTCCTCTATATATCGGACATGTCGCTAATGAAGATCTGGGACAGTCTGTATCTTAAATCTGTCGCGCATATCAGACTGGCGACCAATCACAGTCCAACTTCAACGGGCGAATATGTGCCTATCTCAGCAAATAATAATCTTAGGTGATTGCTCATGGGGAGCAAGAAAGTCGTCAGCCGCATGGGTTAGATTTTTCTGCGCTTCGTTCACTACAGAAATAATCGGATAGGCATCTATTCGCCCGTTGAAGTTGGACTGTGATTGGTCGCCAGTCTGACATGCGCAACAGATTTAAGATACAGACTGTCCCAGATCTTAATTAGCGACATGTATCATGTTGTCAGTTTTCTACTCTTTTAAGAAATTTTGAAATTACTCCAGTAGATGAAAAAAATCAACACTTTTAGAACAGTAAATGCTAAAACCCTCGCCAAACCAGACAAGTTATCCGATCGCTGTCAATCAGGTAATATGTAATATCGGTTCAAATTTGACGGTAAACAGACTTTTTCGCTCGAAAATGCCAGACAACACTGTCAGAAGGATTGGGTCAAACTGACCTCATATTTTTGGGTAGAGACGTGACGGACCCAAAGATTTTGTGTCAAATTCCATTTTGACCCAGAATTTTTGGTTCCTATTGAGCCAAATATTTTGATTACGTCATGTCTATACCCAAGTAAAATATTTGCAATCTAACCAATTCTTGTTCTATTAAGATAAAAGTTTTATTCGATTATTGAAGATAACGGGTTATAAAACATTATATTTGAAAGTGAGGTGCGGCGATGGAGATCATTAATCTGCATACCTTCTTTCTTTCCTTAAACCTTACTGACTGTGAGTGACATTTCCCGTTTGACGATTTTGACCGAATTAACCAATCTGCTGACAAAACTAGCATAAATAACTGCAACGAGTGCCTGTGTACAGTGAGATCTGGCACGTACATGTACATGGGAAGCAATTGTAACGTTTAAAAAGTTTGAACGTTTAGAAGAGGAATTTATGGCGCGAACGGCCTTTCATACAAGTGACCACACATACTGTAAGATGTCGATTCTGTAAGATGTCGATTCTTGGCCACCATATAAATGCATAAATTTCGATTTTTCATTTACCAATTTTATATAAATCTGCGTGCATGCAACCTTGATATTGTGATGTGTTTTGACAAAACTATTTCCGAAATACTATTCCATGACCGTTTAGGTCGGTTATTGTAAACACAACTATTTGTGAGAAACAGTTATGTAATTTCAAATTTATACAGAACATAGAAACTGCTTGTGTAAGGGTAATGAATTAACCTTGGTTTTCACGACTGAATTTATGTAATGCGACAGATTCGTGATCTGCTTGTCATAATTGCACCGAATTTATAAGGACATTTATGTTGGGTTAACTTGACATTGTAACGTATAGCATTGTATATAATGGAATGAGCGGCACATACAGACAGGCCAAAACCATCAGGTCTCACAGAGGCCAGTACCATCAGGTCTCAACAGAGGCTATCATGTCTCCAATGATAGATGTTACTATCTCCAGTTCTGAAAATGACTGTTTACAAAATGGTCTGATGTTGATAAAGTTGTGTTAGTTTGCCTGCCAGATGCTGCCGATCATTCCTAAGTTAGTTGGAATGAATTGTCAATAAATCGGCTTAATATTCAACAGACATGAACTTCGTTTATGCTGTATCCTGTCTCATTATAAGAGGCTCTCAAGTCTTCGAGAAATCTCAGAAGCCGGACCTTGGAATCTATTACTGTACAGGTTTTATGAAGACCATCACCTGAGTCTGAGACGATTTCGTGTTACAACATCTTAAGATCACGTGCACAAGCCCCTGTCGTCTTAAAGACCGAAACTTTCATAATACGTAATGTAAGTCGGTTTGTACGACCAGAGGCATTTGTTTTTCTTATTGCAATTTCAACCCTCAAGATCATGAAAATATCTTTCCGGTAAAATACCCTCATATAAACATAATCTTGGGTACAAAGTAGATTATACCAATATATAGTATCTACAATTTCAGTATATGTATCGAGATTATTGTCGAAGGCTCATATACACCGTTTTAATAACCCGTACTCATTTTTCGCGCGAAACTGACCAGTGACGCCAAGCAAGCAATTGGGACATGCTAACTCTATGTAACTTGAACACATATCATACATATTCCAGCTCAACACCAGCAAATATGGCGAGTATTCATGGTTTTTTTTATAATAGAGAATATGAATAACATTTGAAGATGTTATGTTAGGATTCCTAGGTAAAATTAATAGTTATTTTAATAAATATACGCTGACGGAAATAGATCTGGGCGTTGTCAGGGGACAATTCTGCTAATGTTAAATTAATACTGCCAATGGTACATTAATACTGTCAATGTCACAATATCTCAATGCAGGGATTTGGAGGGATTATTTTTCCCGTTTACTGTATTTTGACATTGATGACAGTGTTCGTTCTGGTGTAAGAACTATGAAAGCCTTACTGTTTATGCTAGAATAACAAAAGCTTAGGCCACAAGTTGCCATTATCTTTGACAATTATAAATTAGCGGATGACACTTAAATATTGATCGTTATACTGGCATATTTTGGGATAGCTCCTTACAAGATTTATTACAATATATCTTATCAGAAGAAGCCAAAATTTCGAATATTGGATATTGTTGGAGGAAAGAACAATACACGGTTCTTTTTATATAAGCAAATAGCAAAGTCCATACGGTTTGTATTCATTTTCCACTCGTGGATAACACCATCGTAGGTTTGATCAATGTAAACCTGGATAACAATTTACTAGTATGGATCTATTGATCTGTATAAAACAAAATCAATAGTATAGTTCTAATAAGGGGTTCTTTTATAAAATACTTAACAGCTTAATTACAGCTCCCGTTCACCGATCGCATATATAGTGATCAGATCATTAAACATGTAGGCTGTCGCCATCGGGACCCCTCGGGCCGGGCCCAGAGCAATTGTGGAAATAATGTTTCTGACCCCAACAACTCACATATTTGGGGTGGGCATAATTTTACCTGTATGATATAGATCATAGACAGACAAAACAATATAGCAATAGAGCAGTGATTACCTATAGTAGATGTAGTCGAACGATTACTGTCTATTCACAGCAATCCACACAGGTTTGTGTGAACTCCTGAAAAACACATCCCATGGCACCGACTTTCAATAGGCTTCTGGTACTGGCTGTATTAAACAACTGTATTAAGTTTCATTGTTGTGAGTGAAGGACTTTTTGAGATAATGTGTTTACAAGGATATGGACCAACAGACATGTATAAAGGGGCAGAACTCCTGAAAAACACATCCGATTACACCGACTTTCAATAGGCTTCTGGTACTGGTTGTATTAAACAACTGTATGAAGTTTCATTGTTGTGAGTGAAGGACTTTTTGAGATAATGTGTTTACAAGGATAAAAACAGACAGACATGTATAAAGGGGCATAACTCCTGAAAAACACATCCAATGGCACCGACTTTCAATAGACTTCTGGTACTGGCTGTATTAAACAACTGTATGAAGTTTCATTGTTGTAAGTGAAGGACTTTTTGAGATAATGTGTTTACAATGATATGATGGACAGACGGACAGACGGACGGACGGACGGACGACGGACGACGGAGGCAACGACAATACCGCTCGGGCAGAATCTGCCCGAGGGGTAACAAATCACATGTAATAATCGGATCTTGGACTTGGCTTGACAGTTCAGACCACGCCTCACCCGGGAAAATGCGGAAACCATGTAGAAAATAGTTTATTCCGCTGTTGGCAAAGGCAGATCAAGGTTGTCCGGAGACATTTTTACAGTTCCTACACTCTCAATTACATGTTTAGCGTTAGAACACTAAAAGCGAGGTTCTGTTTGAGCACACGTTCCGGCCTAATCGCGTTTAGGCTGTGAACACATGGAGTTTAGGTTATAAACGCATAGACGTTTAGGATTTAAACCGATGTGTTTAGATTTAAAAGACCTATGTGTTTATAACCTAAACGTCTATGCGTTTATAACCTAAACTCCATGTGTTCACAGCCTAAACGCGATTAGGCCGGAACGTGTGCTCAAACAGAACCTCGCTTTTAGTGTTCTAACGCTAAACATGTAATTGAGAGTGTAATTATGAATATGACCTTCACTCTCCTCTGTCCTAGATGATAAAACCCATGCAGTATCTGTTTTTATTTTTTTTAGTTATTTTTTTTTAGTTATTCGCATTAAGGAACATAAGTACAGATGAAAGAACGTATAAGTACAGGTTACAAACGAAGACCTATAACAGACAAGTGTAACTGCGTGCATTTATCGTGTAACATTCGTCAGAAATTCTAGCAAATCTACACAGTACACTGTCAGAAGGATTGGGTCAAATTGATCAGATATATTTGGGTATAGACATGACGGACTCCATTTTGACCCAAATATTTTGGGTCGTTTTGACTCTACTAAATACAGGTGATATCATTTATGGGATGTGACTTTGTTTATATAGTTGCTTGAATTTCTCATTAATAACACCTATGTGAAATCTGGCAACACAATATATCAACAGCATATAGGTATTCCAATGGGTATTTGCGCACTCCCTTTGGCTGACATATATCTGTTCCCTTATGCATACGACTATAATATGCAGACGCTGGGTTCCTGTTACTTCAATACACTTTGTTGAGAAGCAACAGGAACTTGATAATGTGATGTCTAGTACTGTAGTTGCAATTGTCTTTATTGCATCATGTAAACGTCCTGCCTTGTGCCATCCTCAGTGTTGTGTAGGGTGGATGGCGGGTGTCTGGTTCCATGTTGCTTCAAAGATTTATTCCTTGAAGCAACGGGGACGCAACTTGGCTGGGTGGTGCTCAGTTGGTTCGTGGTGATATGACTGAAATATTGTTGAAAGCGACGTTAAATCCTATTCACTCACTCGCCCGCTTACAAAAACCGATCATTTCAAAGCACGTTCTTCTCTCTCACCAAACACTATATAGACGATCTTCTTGCTGTGTATAATCGTTATATGCAAGACCTATGGAGTTACGTTTCGTAGCTTGCGACTAATTCGCTTAACCCGGGCTAGGGACTGTATAAACCATGAATTTCCTTAACCTCATGGTGTTCATATGAAGAGCCACAATGAAATCGTGACTGAGATGCACCATACTCTAGATAACGACTTCACAACGAAAACCATATGGATTAAGAATACTGATCAGCGATACGGATTTTATATTTTTGGAAAATGATGTCTTGCCGGCGTCATTGAAAACTCTTGACCGTTCCTCTCTTGTTGGAAGCTAGCCTGTACTACGTTTTTTTTTAAAATTTGATACTAATGCTATTATATGAATTAGATCTTTGGATTATGGACGTGGACAGTTTTCAATGGACGACGCCTGAATATTGAATGACGGACTAGACGCTTGTATTCTAAAAGCATGAATGTTAAATTATGTTAGTTGGGAGTTTCGAAACAATGAAAGTTCATGCATATTTTCCGGTGACATTCTAGAATACGACATGATACGACAACAATTCATGCATGGATCTTTCTTCATGCATATATTACTAAGGTTTAGTAGACATTAAACAGCAAGGTGCCGCTAGTCAAAATATGCTTATGATGTACGTGTACCAAAGTGAAAGTTTTTCTCGATATGGCTTACATTATTAGCCAGAAAAACCTCAGAATATTCCATTCTATCTAAAACTTTAGTAATAATAGTTGGTTCTCATGGGAGATTATGAAAGAAGTTCAAAAAACATTTTATTACACTTAAAAACATTTAATATAACTTTTGAAACGTGAATATCAGGGCGAGAATTACCAGCACAGGGTAAACCACTGATTGCTAGCAGCTTTTAGCATGCCAATTACGGAAATCGGAAAAGAACACAAAACTACACGCCCGACTGGTTGCTCATCTAATCATAAACACATGTATAGTATGAATGCATGCATACGCTGAATAGATACATATATAAGACCTGTACTGAACCTACGTTAGAAATATCGCCGTGAACAAATTGGAAGATTCATTCAGCTGGCATGGACATTCATTATAGGAGTCCATCCAGAAGTTCATTACTGCTGATGAACTTCTGGTTCCTCTCAATCTATGGTAGGTTCGGTAAGTTTAACGACTATTTGGGGCGGGGTCGTAAGATCGTATGGGTTTCAATTAAATTGAAATTGATACTGCAAAATCACAGTCAATTCCGTGGTCGCCAACGGATCGCACGACATAGGAGTCAGTGGCCTCGTGAGTACCGCCGCAGTCTCCACTGTGCGCACATGCAGGGACTCGTTATAGTAATACCGTTGTTAATTATGTTGATCTGGTTAGTTAGGGGTGGGGCTAGGGGTAGGGACGAGGACGTCAGCTCCAATTTTTCACGACCTCGATCCTTTCACCCCAATCAACCAATTAACAACGGTAACGAGTCCCTGTGACTGAGTGCACCCAGTACTGTATGTAGACCAAAAGCCAGCTGAGGGCAAATATACGCAAAAATCACAAAAGGTTACGTCAGAATTGGAACGGTGCGAGGGAGATCACCCGAAGCCGATCATTATTGAAACATTGGTGAAGTACCGGTAGGCGACTGGATTTAGCAAGCAAAAATACAGGCAGCAATCGACGAAAATCAAAAGAAGTGCCTCTCACTGATTGGAAGAAAGCCGATAGGTCATTTCATTGCGTTCATACTTTCTATTCAAAACGTTATATAATAACGGTCTCGTCAAAATTGAAGCTGTCGGGTCACACAATGTAGGAGCAACTTAACAATATTTTCACGGAAGCTAATTCCAATAACTGAATTCATTTGACACATGCTATCGATCCGGGGCAAAAACAACATGTCTGTGAGTGACGCTGGAGAAAGAACTTATTGATCGCATTTCTAGAGAAGCCAATTAAGTGCTCCAAGGTGACATCAACTCGGGAGACCTAATTAGCTAATGTCAGGACAAGACCGACATAAGACACAGTTAATGTAACAAGCGCAAAACAGTTGATGGATGTGCACTTGTGTAATTGTGTCCCGTACGATTTTAACCCTTCAAATTTTTGTAGAAAGAAATGACTGCGGGCTGCATTTGCATGTAAAACATTCATATACTATAACCAGGTATCCGTTGGTGCAATTTCTTTCTACACGAAGCTGTAGCTTGTGTTTGTGTTCGCTTCATTCTAAACTTGAAATTTTTCAGAAAGAGTGTAACGGAAATATTTCTGAACCAAATATCGCAGTTGACGTCTATATAATCAGACTGTATTGTATAGTCTAAATTTATGCTGGTATATTCACAGATCTAGAAGTCTAATGTCTTTCAAATTTACACTTTTGATTATTTATAGCATTATGCAAACTATATGACTTTGTTTTAGGTAAAAATCCACATATTTTTTAGAAATATAGTTACCTGTTTTTGGAAAAATTCCACTTATTTTTTAAGAAATAGTCATCATAGTAACCAGTTACTATGGGTTTTATTTTGAAATTTTTGCAGGTTATGAAATCTTAATTAGTGAATATGCAGTAACAACAATCTATGCTATTCATATTCATCCAACATCGGTGCAATCGTCGAAGGCTTTTGACAGTATCTCCCATCCTCAATTGGTAGCTAAGCTGAAAGCATATGGGCTCAGTCAGTCAGTCTGCTGTTGATTTTATTGTCAACTACTTAACAAACAGAAAGCAATGTGTCAGATTTCCATCCTGCGTGAGCGACTGGTCCAGTATTAGTAGAGGTATACCTCAAGGCTCAGTTTTAGGACCCATTTTATTCAACATTTATATTAATGATCTTTCAAGCCAACCCCGATAAATTTCAAAAAATGTTACTAACAAATAGAAACCAACCACATTCTGGTACTAAAATGAGTATTGATAATGAATGGTTAGAGTGCCAGAAAAATGTTAGACTGTTAGGCATTGACATAGATAACAAACTGAACTTCAGTATACATATCTCTAATCTATGTAAAAATGCTAGTCGTCAGCTAAATGTTTTGTACAGGCTGTCCCCGTATTTAGACAAAGAGTATAGACTCTGTATTTATAAAACTTTTATCCTGTCTCATTTTAATTACTGTCCAATTGTCTGGCATTTTTGTGGGAAAACCAATACGAAGAAACTGGAAAAGATTAATATTAGAGCTCTTAAATTTGTACACCAGGATTTTAACGCTTCTTACGAGAATCTTTTATCTAAGACTGGTATGTCAAACCTAGAAGTCAACAGACTAAAGTGCTTAGCACGAGAAGTTTTTAAAGCTGTTAGCAGCTCAGCTCTTGTCTATATAGCCGACTTATTTAATTTTAGAAATAATTTTTAAAAAAACCTTCGGGGTGACAATATTCTGAATTGCCTGATGCCAAGAAGGTAGGTACTGGCCTCAAATCTTTTAAATACTATGGTGCACTGGAACTCACTTCCCAAGAATTTTAGAACTTCTACGGATTTTAAGTTGCTAACTGACTGGAGTGGACAATCCTGTACATGTAACCTATGTCGCAGTAACTAGTAATTTTATATGTAGTTTTTACAACCATTTAAATAATACACTTTTATTCAGCAGCATAATGATAACAACTATTAGTATAAGATGTAACTAATGTGTAACAAATAAAAGTGTATTATTTAAATAGTTGTAAAAACTACATATAAAATTACTAGTTACTGCGACATAGGTTACATGTACAGGATTGTTTGCTACCAATATTAATTTTAGTGGACACGCATTTTTGTGACAGTGGGTTCCATATAATGCATCGTAACGCTTGGCGTGACAGCCATTGTATAGTTTGAATGCGATAATTCACCCCTCCGCCTCACCATCGATTCGAGGAGATAATACATTGCTTAACCTAATCAAGATATACGGGGATTGCAAAACTGCGAAACTAATTTGCACGAATCATTTTATCTTCGATCGCGATATTAGATTCATTTGTGTCGATTAGGAAAACGATTGTTTGTAAACAAATAACGAAAGAGCGATGTCTTCATATCATATCGGAAAAAGAACAAGATTCTTTCGTGATTATTTATTGAATCGTTTATCCATGCATGCACGATTTCTCCAGGACTGCGTGTCGCCCATCGCCAAGCAATCGTTTAATTTTTTTTATTTTTCAGATAAGCCCTGGATGAAACAATATGGATTTATTTTCGTTATTCAACCACGATTATACAAGCCCTATACTTATATAATTCCAAGTGGTCAGGGAGTAACAAGACCGTGATGGCTCTTGGAAGTTTTTATTACTTGCTTTAGATGGATATTACATTTCGCTACTTTGTAGCAACGCATAACAATCTTGCTACAATATATTTTGACCTCGGTAGAATATACGAAGCGATAGCCTCCATTTTTCAATTGAAATTTCATGAAAACTGTTCACCATATTTCGAATTTTATGGTATACCTTGATCAAAGACAACTAGAACTGGTAAACTGCGTCTCATTTGTTTTAAAATTTCTTCCTATTACTATTTTTATAGCATTTTAATTAAAATGAATTGACAAAAACCTATTATCTTATTATAACGGGTAATAACAATTTTAAATTCACGAACATAACTTAGACATTGATTCTCATGAGAAAAAAAAACTCCCTACCAACCCAATAGTAACGTTTATTTCAAAACCAAATGCCGTAAAAATGTTTGAAATCGAATACGGTCCAATTCTGGAATTTTTGCCGTGTTTGATAAATATAGTACGCAGGTGTGCCAGGCAGTTAGAGTACTTTGCCAGATGAACGTGTCTGGCAGCACAGGTCAGATTATATCCCTGGTATGGTACGCAAGGTATGGTATCGGTTATGACCCAGTTCCTGTCACCGAAGAATTTGTCTCATGACAGATTCTCAGAAATAATACATCCGGTCACCGACTACATCACCTGATGATGATTATTGTAAGAAACAGGCCGTGCTTTCTAATATAGTCCGGTGGAAGAAGCAAGACTACCCATGGAGATTATTCCTTATCCTTGGATAATATATAACACAATAGTTCTACGTCATGAACATGATATCTTGTTGGTACACACTGTAAATTCTCTATTACATCGGAAGACGGGTGACGAAACACCTTAGGCTTGGATGATTGGGGGGGGGGGAGGGGGGTGTCCCAGTCTTGGGGGGTGGGGGGCTATTTATTTTCGTTACCCTTAATTTGGGATAGAGGACTGAAACTTTCCATACCACATGCATATATTTCGGAAAAAACTCTACAAGAAAATGTGAACAAACACAAAATGGTCCCCAATGTTGACGTCTCAGTCCAACTTTTCAGCCATTTTTTGTCTATTTTTTTGACCGATTTTCAAATTCTTTTAATTTTTCAACATTTTCTCTTAAAAACTAATTAATATCACGGAGAATAATTAGTTTCGACGAAATAAATAACTTTTTAATCTAATTCAAATTAAATCCTATCTGTTCCCCCCATTTGGATATGTCGCTTGTTGGATCTAACCGGCTTGCACAATAACGCCAATAATTTAGCTCTCTTGTTCTCTTTGTTTGAGAGCTCCCTCTTGCCTCCCTCCCTCCCTTCCAGATAAGGTTAAATGACTTGTCATACTATTCGTTTAGATTAATAGTCAGGAGTCGTGATCCCAATAAAGAAACATTGTCTAAGATTGCAGGTTTAGATTGCCTCCTCATGCCTAATGGAATTGGTCGACACACGACATCGAGACCAGAGGAAGCCCAGATCACACTATATTTATTGATTGAAGACTGCTGCCCTAATAAGCTAGTATACCAAGACCATTAAAGTATAAAAGAGTCCGGCATACATTATAAAAATAGAATTCTGCATTGAAGTGTTCGAATGGAGTGTTAATCAGAGACCAACAGTGATGAGAAAATATTCCATTTGATGTCCGATATTTCTATACAGGTATTCAGTCGTATTCATCACTTTTATCTTTAGCACTAACATGAGGCTTTTTCTGTGGCGCCTACACTGTAACAAAGTACCGTTAAATAGACGGTATGTTACCGTAAGGCTGACGGTAATCTACCGTATCTTCAGAATTACGGTATATTACCGTAAATTTGACGGTAAAAGGTAGAATACCGTTATTCACAGTGCAAATGTAATGGGAGATTACTCTGTTCATTATTAGTTTCTTTCAAAAATCATGCTTTGTTATATTTTATTAGTTCATCTTTAATGTAATACCTGTTTCACCTCATTTGGATGTTAGAAAAGGTAATCTGTGACTGTTTCGTCGTGCTAACTCGGACGAAAATGGACTTGTGGAATTATCTTGAGTTTCATTAACCATTCAGGGTGGGATTGGCACCCATAAGTGGATGTGATACTGGAACCATAAGGACAAGCTTTACTTTGTCTAATTTCACTTACACTATTGGGGTCAATAGAAGGTACCATGTTTGCCTGTTTGAACCTTTTTTATGTGAGACAACTTCCTCGTTGTCTGGTTTATAGTAGAGGGCACTGCGCATGCCCGTCTGTGAATGGACCTGTGGACAGAAACGACCCCAGCAGTGTAACGCCAACCCATTATTATTATTTATGACGCGTCATTTTCAGTTTCAGGGATTATATTATGGTTCATTTGCATATTTATCCTACTTTAGAAAAATTTATGCAATGAATATTATACGGTAACGCCGTAAAATTTACGGTATATCATCGTACATTTTACGGTGACCGTGAAACAACTTTTACGGTCACCGTTATTTTTACGGTAGATGGTTGGCAGCCTGAGCTGCCGGTATTCTACCGTAAAATCTACGGGCGATTGTTAACAGTGTACACAGCCAGGAAAATGGGGTTGAATTTAATACCAATAAATTGTGTTGAATTTAAACCTACACCAACTGTTCCCCCAACCTTTAATGGTGTTGGCCAGGACCATTAATTGGTCTTGAGCCAATATTGCCACCATTTTCAACACCGTTTATTGGTGTTGACCACCATAATTATTCAGTGTTGAACTGGTCTCAACATCAGGGCAGTACAGTTATTACTGGAACGCTTTGAAATATCAGCCAATGAACGGACGACGTTTTAGGGCAATACGCCACCTTCGTGCGATCTGGATATATTTAGATGAAAGCCCAGTTTATGTGGAGAAAAAGCTGGAAAACTCTTTGAAGCCCGAGAGGAAACAACATGGGGGCGTCTCTCAAGTCAAAACATTCACGGTTATTAACATCTGACTCCAAAGCAACCAGAAGGAGACGAAATATACGCCACATTATCTGGCGCTTAATTCGTTCAAATATGGGCATGTTCGGGGAGATCCTAAGTACACGAATGCGCTCCGGAATATTTCCGATTGAAGTGACTGTAGCCTATAGTATTGGTCCCTTCTACGGAGGGCCAATGATCGGCTGATGCAGCAGCAACAACATTTCCCCAGTTAGACGCCAGATTTTGAAATCGAAAACGAGGCCGCGCTATGTCATCGGCCAACTGGGACAGTCACGTGGTTGTGTATGAAGATTGCGGTGGCTCCTATAAATAGTGATCCAATGAGAATGCTTGTCTTAGTTCAAAATGGCGGGGTCGAATGACCATCACTGAAGGGGAGACAGCTGGAACAGTACACTATCACTGTCTGTTAATATCTTGATTTAACAGAGAGTACTACAGTCTAGAAGTGACTGGTATTTGTTGTGGTGTACAAACTATCCGTTATGGCTCGGATTTGATAGACGAACCAGGACTTTTATGATCGAAACAGGACTCCCTTATATGCGTTGTAATGTTTAACTGTATATGGCGAGATTCTGCTGGTGGACGCTTCGTCTCCGAGGCCCGCCCCCTGTACAGACCTTTTGGTCTTTGATACATGTTGGCATTGTGGGGGGAGCAAGTTGATGCTGGGTCGACATCGGGCCTTATAGACCAGTCTTTTGTGTTAAATGCCGTCATTTTCATCTGACTCACCAATCCCCAGTGTACGACTTGTCACAGCGACACAGCTTACCAATTACCAATATACGAGTTGTACATGTGCCAGTGATCATGAATACATTATGACGTCTTCCTATGTAATTGAGACCGGGTACATAAAACAACCGTATACTGGAGTTTTATATGGAGAGAATTACAAAGTTATATCAAGCGTGATATATTGTCGATATCACGAAGAAATGGTAGTCATTTTGTAGAGTTCAGTTTCTTTTATACGCTGCAAAAAATGAACATTTATGCAGAGTTAACTATTGATTTTTGATAACCTCCAAAGTAGACGACTATGTAGACTTAAAATGGACAGACTTTAGCCCGAAAATACATGGGGGGAGGGGGGGGGGGAGAAAACACTGGACTGAACATGCTTCGTATGGTAGAAATATTGTAATATTTGTGTACATTTATGATAGAAAGGAGGATAAGCATTCAGAAAAATTAATGTTTCTGTTGTCTTAACCCTTAATAGTGTCGTTAAAATTGATCGATCTGTCAAATTAGAAAGGATCTAATTGTATGGATGTGTGTTTTATTTGGAACATGGTAGCTAACGATCTATATCAGCTTTATGGGCCTATATCCTGTCTCATGATAATACGGTACGGCCACATCCTCTTTTAATTACCGATTCCAGGAATTCTCTTTGATCTTTCTTTGCTTGCGGTAAAGATTTATACTTTGTATTCGACTTAAAGCCAAACAGCAAGATTCTACCATGTATGCAGGGCTAAGCTGTGGTTTTCTACTTATGAGAGGATTGGGATGAGAAGGTTTATTACTGAAGAATTTGTATCAGGCTGCATGAGAGATACCTGGGCCTTTGGGGACGATTCGTCACTCACAGAGCCATTGGTTATAATCTCGTATATTTCAACTCGCGAGATATCAAGGGGTTTATAGTTTTCTATTTAAACCGTCTTCGTCGGGTTTCAGCGCACAGGTGCATATGAGAAAATCGAGATTCATCATGATGCCAAATGGGTATCTAGCAGCTAGATTTGTTATCATCCACACGTGCTAATTTCTCGTGGGAATTTCTCATTTTTATAAGGATAAAACTTTACCAAAGTGCTCGAAGTTATTTATGAATCAGAATATGCGAATTACCACCGACTAAGAAGATGAGTGGACGGTATAGCACACCGTTGTTGTTGTTCTCCGCATCGATATCCACTATTTATTCACAATAGCCTTCATTTATTCACAATATCCATCATTTATTCACAATAGCAGGCGTCAGGTCCGACATTATATATGCAGCCGTCGTCCATAAAAGAAAATAAAATCAAAGACCTATTTCGTATGATAATTAGCATCAATTCCATTTTCTTTTTAAGAAATAAAAATAATAAAAAGCAATAGATGGTTTCCTACGAGAGAGAAGCGATCACATTTGTCAATGATGTCGGTAAGAAAAGATCATATTCTATACATGAATTTCTTATCACTGACGATTTTTCTTCATCCAAATAATTTTCCAAATCGTTTTCGGAGTGTGTATCTCAATCACGCTTTTATTGTGACTGTTCATTGAATCCCATGGAGATGTAAATCACGTGATATTCAAATAGTCGCTAGCCCCCGGGTTAAGCGGAATTAGACCCAAGTTACGAATCGTAGAGCCAGATATCTTTCTTGCACGCTACGATCGTGTTTTGCTACGTTTATGTTCGATGGGCGCTCGCGTTCGGGCCCATAATGGGTTGGGGAGGGGCAATACCAGGAGTCTTCTTCATGTGGACTCAGATGAGTCATTTACACCGGTACTACAGTCTGCCCATTTTAATTAGTCGTCTACTTTGGAGCTTGTCAAAAATCAATAGTTAGCCCTGCAACAATTTTCTGAACAAGCTGAACTCTACAAAATGACTACCATTTCTCCGTGAAATCGATAATATATCACGCTTGAAATAACTTTATAATTCACTCCATACAAAACTCCAATACAGTTGTTTATGCACCGGGCCTCAATTACATAGGGAGACGTCATAACGTATTCACGCTCACTGGCACAGAGGTCATTAATGCCGAATACAGTAAGAACAGGCGGTCCGTGGGAGTGTCGCTTATATCCCATGCCCAGTGAAATTGCCGAATAATAAACTGCACACATCTCTATGACCGTACATGGCAAGTGTTGACCATTGTGCTGGACAACACGAAAACATTATGTCTCCCTTTTGTAATTGAGTCCCGGTACATGAAACAACTGTACTGGAGTTTTATATGGAGAGAATTACAAAGTTATTTCAAGCGTGATATATTATCGACATCACGGAGAAATGGCAGTCATTTTGTGGAGTTCTGTTTGTTCTACACAATGCAAAAAAGACAATTTATGCAGAGTTAACTGCAGAGTTAAGCTCCAAAGTAGACGACTAATTAAAACGGACAGACTTCAGGCCTGTATTTCCCTTGTATACCACATTCAGAAAAAGGGCACTGACCACAAACTAACTGGGTAGGTAAACGATGAATGCTCAGCGCAGTAAACACAATATATCCTGTTATGATGTAGGGTTTTATTACCTTGCATTATGACGTAACTGTAGTATCATTTACATGTAAAACGCGCGCAGGTACATATTCTTGATTACCTGGTACTTTGCATTGAACATCGGAACATTGACCCTTTTGTCTGGGTGAATCTATTTAACAGCTTTCCTAGATTAGTACTGTGCACGACAGAGGATGTACAGGTATCGGCCAGCAAAACCATGGAAACTGAATATTGATTATTGAACACCTGAGGGTTAGAATGAAGGCTTAGATAATCCGCCTACAGAATTAAGCTTCTGGTCATATACATGGTGACTTATACAAACAAACACCCTTAAGTACGACTCCTGGAAAATAATTCCTTTCCGCTTAGGCAGGATTGTATGGATAAACTCGAGACAGGATGGATGAACAGAACATGGAAAGAAGGATGGATATCAGAATGGAATATGGGATCGATGGACAAAAGGGAGGATGTATGGATGAAATGATGGATTGTGGATATATGGAAGGAAGAATGGATATACAGATGGATATATCGACTGACGGATGGAAGAATGGATTGATGTATGGAGAGATGGATATATAGATGGAAGGATGATATATGGATGAAATGAGGGGTTGTCGGATGGATATATTGATGGAATGATGGATTGAGAGGTGGAAGGATGGATATATTGGTGAAATGATGGATTGAGGGATGGAAGGATGGATATATTGGTTGAATGAAGGATTGAGGAATGGAAGGATGAATATATTGGTGGAATGATGGATTGAGCGATGGAAGGATGAATATATTGGTGGAATGATGAATTGAGGGATGGAAGGATGGATATATATTGGCGGAGTGATGGATTGAGAGATGGAAGGATGGATATATTGGTTGAATGAAGGATTGAGGAATGGAAAGATGGATATATTGGTGGAATGATGGATTGAAGGATGGAAGGATGGATATATTGGTGGAATGATGGATTGAGGGATGGAAGGATGGATTTATTGGTGGAATGATGGATTGAAGGATGGAAGGATGAATATATTGGTGGAATGATGAATTGAGGGATGGAAAGATGGATATATTGGTGGAATGATGGATTGGGGATGGAAGGATTATATTGGTGGAATGATGGATTGAGGGATGGAGGGATGGATATATTGGCGGAATGATGAATTGAGGGATGGAAGGATGAATATATTTGTGGAATGATGAATTGAGAGATGGAAGGATGAATATATTGGTGGAGTGATGGATTGAGGGATGGAAGGATGGATATATTGGTGGAATGATGAATTGAAGGATGAAAGGATGGATATATTGATGGAATGATGAATTGAGGGATGGAAGGATGGATATATTGATGGAATGATGGATTGAGAGATGGAAAGAATTATATATTGGTGGAATGATGAATTAAGGGATGGAAGGATGGATATATTGGTGGAATGATGGCTTGAGGGAAGGAAGGATGGATATATTGATGGAATGATGGATTGAGAGATGGAAAGAATGATATATTGGTGGAATGATGAATTGAGGGATGGAAGGATGAATATATTGGTGGAATGATGGATTGAGAGATGGAAGGATGAATATATTGGTGGAATAATGGATTGAAGGATGGAAGGATGGAAGGATGGATATATTGGTGGAATGATGGATTGAGGGTTGGAAGGATGGATATATTGGTGGAATGATGGATTGAAGGATGAAAGGATGAATATGTTAGTGGAATGATGGATTGAGGGATGGAGGGATGAATATATTGGTGGAATCATGGAAGGATGGATATATTGGTGGAATGATGAATTGAGGGATGGAAGGATGAATATGTTAGTGGAATGATGGATTGAGAGATGGAAGGAAGAATATATTGGTGGAATAATGGATTGAAGGATGGAATGATGGATATATTGGTGGAATGATGGATTGAGGGATGGAAGGATGGATATATTGGTGGAATGATGGATTGAAGGATGGAGGGATGGATATATTGGTGGAATGATGGATTGAGGGATAGAGGGATGGATATATTGGTGGAATGATGAATTGAGGGATGGAAGGATGAATATATTGGTGGAATGTTGAATTGAGAGATGGAAGGATGAATATATTGGTGGAGTGATGGATTGAGGGATGGAAGGATGGATATATTGGTAGAATGATGAATTGAGGGATGGAAGGATGGATACATTGGTGGAATGATGAATTGAGGGATGGAAGGATGGATATAATGATGGAATGATGAATTGAGGGATGGAAGGATGAATATATTGTTAAAAGGATGGATTGAAGGATGAAAGGATGGATATATTGGTGGAATGATGAATTGAGGGATGGAAGGATGGATATATTGGTGTAATGATGAATTGAGGGAAGGAAGGATGAGTATATTGGTGGAATGATGAATTGAGAGATGGAAGGATGAATATATTGGTGGAATGAGGAATTGAGACCTGGAAAGATGAATATATCGGTGGAATGATGGATTGAGGGATGGAAAGACGAATATATTGGTAAGATGATGGCTTGAAGGATGGAAGGATGGATATATTGGTGGAATGATGAATTAAGGGATGGAAGGATGAATATATTGGTGGAATAATGGATTGAAGGATGGAAGGATGGATATATTGGTGGAATGATGGATTGAGGGATGGAAGGATGGATATATTGGTGGAATGATGGATTGAAGTATGGAAGGATGAATATATTTGTGGAATGATGGATTGAGGGATGGAAAGATGGATATATTGGTGGAATGATGAATTGAGGGATGGAAGGATGGATATATTGGTGGAATGATGGATTGAGAGATGCAAGGATGGATATATTGTTGGAATGATGGATTGAGAGATGGAACGATGGATATATTGATGGAATGATGAATTGAGGGATGGAAGGAAGGATATATTGGTGGAATGATGAATTGAGGGATGGAAGGATGGATATATTGGTGGAATGATGGATTGGGGGAAGGAAGGATGAATATATTGGTGGAATGATGGATTGAGAGATGGAAGGATGGATATATTGGTGGAATGATGGATTGAGGGATGGAAGGATGGATATATTGGTGGAATGATGAATTGAGGGAAGGAAGGATGAATATATTGATGGAATGATGGATTGAGGGATGGAAGGATGGATATATTGGTGGAATGATGAATTGAGGGATGGAAGGATGGATATATTGGTGGAATGATGAATTGGGGGATGGAAGGATGGATATATTTGTGGAATGATGAATTGAGGGATGGATGGATGGATATATTGGTGGAATAATGGATCGAGGGATTGAAGGATGGATATATTGGTGGAATGATGGATTGTGGGATGAGAGGATGAATATATTGGTGGAATGATGGATTGATGGAAGGATGGATATTTTGGTGGAATAATGGATTGAGGGAAGGAAAGATGAATATATTGGTGGAATGATGGATTGAGGGATGGAAGGATGGATATATTGGTGAAATGATGGATTGAAGGATGGAAGGATGGATATATTGGTGGAATGATGGATTGAGGGATGAAAGGATGAATATATTGGTGGAATGATGGATTGAGGGAAGGAAGAATGAATATATTGGTGGAATGATGGATTGAGGGATGGAAGGATGGATATATTGGTGGAATGATGGATTGAAGGATGGAAGGATGGATATATTGGTGGAATGATGGATTGAAGGATGGAAGGATAAATATATTGGTGGAATTATGGATTGAGGGATGGAAGGATGGATATATTGGTGGAATGATGAATTGAGGGATGGAAGGATGGATGTATTGGTGGAATGATGGATTGAGCGATGAAAGGATGAATATATTGGTGGAATGATGAATTGAGGGATGGAAGGATGGATATATTTGTGGATTGAGGGAAGGAAGGATGAATATATTGGTGGAATGATGGATTGAGGGATGAAAGGATGAATATATTGGTGGAATGATGGATTGGGGATGGAAGGATGAATATATAGGTGGAATGATGGACTGATGGAAGGATGGATATATTGGTGGAATAATGGATTGAGGGAAGGAATGATGAATATATTGGTGGAATGATGGATTGAGGGATGGAAGGATGGATATATTGGTGGAATGATGGATTGAGGGATGGAAGGATGGATATATTGGTGGAATGATGGATTGAAGGATGGAAGGATGGATATATTGGTGGAATGATGGATTGAAGGATGGAAGGATAAATATATTGGTGGAATTATGGATTGAGGGATGGAAGGATGGATATATTGGTGGAATGATGAATTGAGGGATGGAAGGATGGATGTATTGGTGGAATGATGGATTGAGCGATGAAAGGATGAATATATTGGTGGAATGATGAATTGAGGGATGGAAGGATGGATATATTTGTGGATTGAGGGAAGGAAGGATGAATATATTGGTGGAATGATGGATTGAGGGATGAAAGGATGAATATATTGGTGGAAAGATGGATTGAGGGATGGAAGGATGGATATATTGGTGGAATGATGGATTGGGATGGAAGGATGGATATATTTGTGGAATGATGGATTGAGGGATGGAAGGATGGATATATGGATGAAAATACTAAACTATAATACAAAGTATTCTGATTATCTTGTAGCCTTTTAAATAGCAGTTTGTGCAATAGATATACGGCAGGGAGATGGCAGTA
>JAVTVY010030446.1:0-12629 GCA_036873755.1 Hanleya hanleyi | reverse complement strand
CTGATGACGTCACAAATGAAGCGAACATCCCCCAACTCGGGATCTACACCCTAAGCGCTACAAAATGACACCTCCCACGACGCATTCGGACCAAGGATGGTCCCTCTCTACCCCAAACATACACCCACATAGCCCCAAAATGCCCACTTTCGCTACTACTCGTACTGATGATGTCACTGATGACGTCACAAATGAAGCGAACATCCCTCAACTCGGGATCTACACCCTAAGCGCTACAAAATGACACCTCCCACGACGCATTCGGACCAAGGATGGTCCCTCTCTACCCCAAACATACACCCACGTAGCCCCAAAATGCCCACTTTCGCTACTACTCGTACTGATGATGTCACTGATGACGTCACAAATGAAGCGAACATCCCTTAAATCGGGATCTACATCCCGAGAGCTACAAGATGACACCTCCCACGACGCATTCGGACCAAGGATGGTCCCTCTCTACCCCAAATACCTACCTGCACTGCTCCAAAATGTCCACTTTCGCTACTACTCGTACTGATGACGTCACTAATAACGTCACAGATGACGCGAACATCCCTTAAATCGGGATCTACATCCAGAGAGCTACAAGATGACACCTCACGCGACGCATTCGGACCAAGGATGGTCCCTCTCTACCCCAAATACCTTCCTTCACTGCTCCAAAATGTCCACTTTCGCCACTACTCGTACTGATGACGTCACTAATGACGTCACAGATGACGCGAACATCCCTTAAATCGGGATCTACACCCCGGTCGCTGACGTCCAAGTTGAACTGATTGTGCTAAAAATAGATCAACAGCTAGCTTGCTATAAAAAGGAAACGGCCTGGCCGTTTCATCAGACACTCTGTCAACCACCAAGATGTTCACTTGTACTACGTGCTCGAAATCATTCACTCGGCGGCACGACTTGCGCCGCCATGAGGCTACCAAGCACGATGGAACCGCCCGGTATAGCTGTACGATATGTAGGCCTACACTGTCGTTTCAGCGCCCAGATCATTTACAGCGCCATGAACGCTCAGTCCACGAGGGCGCGACGGAACAATGTAAGGATTGTGGTCAACTCTTCAAACGATGCAGTCAGTTAAGACGGCATCAGCGTTTGATTCATGCCCCGTCTCTACGGTTTTGGCGACAACTTCCTACTGAAGAGGAGCCGCGAAAGGTCAGACCCACTGAAGATAAGCCCGGGAAGACGAACGCCACTGGTGATGCGATGACGGAGAGCCCGCCTATACCTACAGTTGGGAAGAGCCTGGATTTCCGGCCGGACCCCACCGTTACGGTTTCGAGTCATACGTCATACATCGAACATTTTCTGGACGAGCCCATAAATGTTCCTAGCGATCTCTTACTCCATGACACGGCACTGTTTCCACCGTCATCGTCCTATTCAAGATATCTACAATTTCCCACTGACCAACCTCACCCGTCTACGCAGCTACGTGGAAACCATCTTCAATGACCAACCTACGGCCTTCGCATTAAATGTAGCATTTGGGTACATCTTATGCCATAAGATGACGGGTGAATTGCGCTATTTCTATTCCAGTGCCTTCAACCCAGTGTACGACCAACCGTTTACCATCATTAACCGGAGGTCACTAGAGATGATGCTGGACCAAGTGGAACAATTGAATGCCTTGAGATGGGCCCAACAACAACGACCCAACACACAATGGGTGGTAAAGAGGGTGACCAATGTTACGTTTTTCGTGACCAAGACGACCAATCAACCCATCGGGTGAATGCGTCACCCATGCACTGATGAATACCACAACATGCCGTACATACTCTCTATGTCTACATGCTGATCGTTGACTTGAGCTCGTTAAACACTTGTGCCTGATGTGACGATGCGTTGAATAATAAAACACGGTGTTTTGATATTTCGAATGCGAACATACTAAACATACCCAGGGCGGCTCCCCCAGCCTGGGTATGATGTAACATTGGGGATAATAAACTGTATGAACATTGCTGAACTTGTTGTTGTTCACATCACCCCATTGACTTGATAGGCAGATCCCAATAAGCCCGGGGACCGATATTAGCCCTTTGGCTAGAGGTGATAGGGGTTTTCCCCTAGTTTAGAACTGATTGTGCTAAAAATAGATCAACAGCTAGCTTGCTATAAAAGGAAACGGCCTGGCCGTTTCATCAGACACTCTGTCAACCACCAATATGTTCACTTGTACTACGTGCTCGAAATCATTCACTCGCCGGCACGACTTGCGCCGCCATGAGGCTACCAAGCACGATGGAACTGCCCGGTATAGCTGTACGATATGTAGGCCTACACTGTCGTTTCAGCGCCCAGATCATTTACAGCGCCATGAACGTTCAATTCATGGGCCATCCAAGCGTCCATGCCAAGAATGTGGTCAACTCTTCAAACGACCCAGTCAGTTAAAACGGCGTGAGCGTTTGATTCATGGTGCATCACCACGGCATGAGGGACAACTTTCCACTAAAGAGGTACCCAGGAGGGACAGATCCACTGAAGATGAACCCGGGGAGGAGAATGCCACTGGTGATGTGATCACGGAGAGCCCGCCTATACCCACAGCTCAGAAGAGCCTAGATATCCAGCCGGTCCCTAGCATCACTGTTTCCAGTCATACGCCTGACAACAACGAACATTTTCTGGAAGATGCGGTGGATGTTCCCAGCGACCTCTTACCCGAAGATCATCCAGTGAGTGAGATGTATCGACGCCATTGGTCCATGATCCGACACTGCTTCCACCGTCATCGCCCTATATTGGACTTGTACAATTTCCGACTGACCGACCTCGCCCGTCTACGCAGCTACGTGGAAGCCATCTTCAATGACCAACCTACGTCCTTCACATTAAATGTAGCATTTGGGTACATCTTATGCCATAAGATGACGCGTGAATTGTGCTATTTCTATTCCAGTGCCATCAACCCAGTGTACGACCATCCTTTCACAATCACCAATCGGGCGCCGCTAGAGACGATGCTGACCCAACTGGACACTGTGGATCCCTTAGAATGGGCCTATGAACAGCGTCCCAACACCAAGTGGATAGTGGAGAGGGTCACCAATGTTACGTTCTTCGTGGTTAAACTGACCCACCACCCCCATCGGATGAAAGTATTCACCCATGCACTGATAGATACTCAGAATGCGCAAACAACTATCTGAGGATATGTTTCCTCAACGGTATCCTGGCCTGTCCGATGACGATTAGAACAAACGGTTCAGAGCGAACATGGCCGAAGATGGAACTTTCTGAAATGGCGACTTCTGATTGGACAAGAGTAGCCGAGAATACATCTAGCGGACAGGAACGAATATGACAGATGCAAATGGTGGCCTCTGATTGGACAAGAATATTCTTGAATTGTAAATATACCCAACGCGGCTCCCCCAACGTGGGTATGATGTAACATTGGGGAGAATAAACTATATGAGAAAAAAACTTGTTGTTGTTGTTCTCTCATGTGTGATCATTGTTGTTGTTGCTGTTGTTGTTCTCTGTCCGGTCTATATCATGGTGTTATGTTAGAGTGTTAAGGTGTAACGACGGGCGTCGACTGGCGTCACTGCATTTCGAAGAATTAGTGACAATTCCATTGAATATCAGAGCTTCTGAGCTATTTCACCTGGGCGTTGAAGCATTAAGAATGGCGTTGGTGGGCGTTGCTACAAGATGACACCTCACACGACGCATTCGCACCGCAGATGGTCCATCTCTACACCAAATACCATCCTTCACTACCCCAAAATGCTCACTTTCGCTACTACTCGTACTGATGACGTCACCAATGACGTCACAGATGCTGTGGATATCCCTCAACTCGGAATGTACACCCCGAGAGCTACAACATGACACCTCTCAGGACGCATTCGGACCAAGGATGGTTCCTCTCTACTCCGAATACCTTCCTTCACTGCCCCAAAATGTCCACTTTCGCTACTACTTCTACTGATGACGTCAACAATGACGTCACAGATGCTTCGGACATGCCTCAACTCGGAATGTACACCTCGAGAGCTACAAAATGACACCTCACACGACGCATTCGGACCAAGGATAGTCCCTCTCTACACCAAACTCACCCCCACGCACCCACAAAATGTCCACTTTCGCTACTACTCGTACCGATGACGTCATCAATGACGTCACAGATGACGCGGACATCCTCAAATCGGAATGTACACCCCGAGAACTACAAGATGACACCTTCCAGGACGCATTCGAACCGTGAATAGCCCATCTCGACCCCAAATACCTTCATGTACTGCCCGAAAATGTCCACTTTCGCTACTACTGGTACCGATGACGTCACAGATGACGTCACAGCTGACGCGGACATCCCTCAAATCGGAATGAACACCCCGAGAGCAACAAAATGACACCTCACACGATGCATTCGGACCAAGGATGGTCCTCTCTACCCCAAACACCTTCATGTACTGCCCCAAAATGGCCACTTTACTTACTACAACCAACTGCGCATGCGCAGATTGACGCGACTTGCATTCAAAAACACGCCATTCTGACTCTACCCCACACAAGCTTCACTTTGACACCCTCCACGACCCATTCGAACCAAGGATGGTGCCTCTCTACCCCAAACACACCCCTACATAGCACCCAAAATGCCCCCTTTCGCTACTACTCGTACTGATGACGTCACTGATGATGTCACAGATGACGCGGACATCCCTTAAATCGGAATGTACACCCCGATAACTACAAGATGACACCTTCCAGGACGCATTCGAATCGTGAATAGCCCATTTCGACCCCAAATACCTTCATGTACTGCCCGAAAATGGCCACTTTCGCTACTACTCGTACCGATGACGTCACCGATGACGTCACAGATGACGCGAACATCCCTCAAATCGGAATGTACACCCCGAGAACTACAAGATGACACCTTCCAGGACGCATTCGAACCGTGAATAGCCCATCTCGACCCCAAATACCTTCCTTCACTGCCCCAAAATGGCCACTTTACTTACTACAATCAACTGCGCATGCGCAGATTAACGCGACATGCATTCAAAAACACACCATTCTGACTCTACCCCACACAAGCTTCACTTTGACACCTCACACGACCCATTCGAACCGTGATTAGCTCATCTCTAACCCAAACACACCCCTACATAGCACCCAAAATGCCTGTTTTCTATACTACGGCCAGACTGCGCATGCGCAGACTATTGAACACGGACAAACCATTAGTGTAGTCAAGTGCTCCTCCACGAGAGCTTCAAAATAAGACCTCACTCGACCCCATTGGACCATGAGTGGCCCACCTAGACTCCAACATGTCCACCCCGTATGGGCCTATACACCCATAGCCATGCAGTATAGGCCTATGGGCCTACCCAGGCCTCGGTGACTTTTTTCAAAAATTTCACCGATTCGCTCCGCAACACTTCCTATCGTGTTCTAAATGACGAGACGAGTAAAACGAGACCCCACAACCCTACCGCAAATGTATAGAAGTACGTTTCCCAGGGGGATAAACATTGAACCTATACCCCAGTATGGGACTATATGGGGCTCGGTGACTTTTTTCAAAAATTTCACCGATTCGCACGGGGACACTTCCTATCATGTTCTAAATGACGAGACGAGTAAAACGAGACCCCACAACCCTACCGCAAATGTATAGAAGTACGTTTCCCAGGGGACAAACATTGATCCTATACCCTCAGTATGGGACTATATGGGGCTCGGTGACTTTTTTCAAAAATTTCACCGATTCGCACGGGGACACTTCTTATCATGTTCTAAATGACGAGACGAGTAAAACGAGACCCCACAACCCTACCGCAAATGTATAGAAGTACGTTTCCCAGGATGGTCCTATACCTCCCATACCCCATATAGGCATTTTCCCGTAATTTAGGATAAAGTCCGTATTCCGAAAATTTTTACATACACCCACCCTGGAACTAGGGAAAGATAACTCTGTTGATAGACAAGCCCCGTTAAGCCCGGCGACCTATATACCCTCATACCCCATATAGGCATTTTCCCAGGTTTTTCGATAAAGTCCGTGTTCCGTATTTTTTCAGGAAAAATTTTACATGCACCCACCCAGCCATCAAATACCCCTTCACCTAGGCTCCACTTTGATACCTCACTCGACCCCATTCGACCATTAGGGGCTCCCCTAGCTCCAAAACGGCTATTTCCATACCCTTGGGCCACCGCGCATGCGCACAGTGCCGATATTTCAATCCCACACCCACCCCATCAGATGCCCCCTCACATAAGCTTCACTTTGATACCTCACTCGACCCCATCGGTCCACTAGGGGCTCCCCTACATCTCAAAACGATTATTTCCATACCCTTGGGCCACCGCGCATGCGCAGAATAACGCTATGTCAACCCCACACCCAGCCCATTAGATGCCCCTTCACATAAGCTTCACTTTGATACCTCACTCGACCCCATCGGACCATTTTATCCAGGGACTACTTTTTCTCCGCGGAAGCTTTTTCCCGAGACCGAATCACCGCCAAAACCGCGGCCAAACCGCATCACCGCGGATGAATACATCCTGAATACATCCCCTCCAACAATTGGAACTCTCCTGGATTGGAGGTAGCTTTTGGTCCTTCTGCCGGAACTATACTGCACTTGACCTCTGTGACCCTCCCGTGACCTCCCGTGACCTCCACATTTCCTCCACAAATCTGCGCAGAAACACCTGCGCACTCGTCAAAATGTGACCTGTAAATGGTTTTATATACTACTAGCGATGGAGCGATGGAGCTATGCGATGAAAAGGCGATGGAGCGATGGAGCGATGGAACTATGTGATGGGACTATGCGATGGAGCGATGGAGCTATGCGATGGGGCTATGCGATGGAGCTATGCGATGGAGCTATGCGATGAAAAGTCATTGCGCAAAGTAAGAAGCAAACAATACAATATCTTTCAGCGTGACAAGAGTAATCCATGTCAGTGAAGGATTTTATCGGGGAATATTTGGCTAACACAGTAGAATAATCACCTGCTGGGCTCTTTTTTCGATTTATCGCATATTAAATTGGACCGGTTTCGCTGGTAAAAACCGAAATTTCTCGAAAACCGTACATCATAGAATGGCGAGATTTGGACATAATTGGGATGGCATAGAGGCCTAGAAACGCGTCTTTCATTTTTTTTTTTAATTATCAAATCTTTAGCGAGATATTCCGGCTTTAGCAGTGTTCGGTAAGTTTAACGATATTTCTTCGGTTTTGGGGCTCTAGTGAGAAAACTAAGAAAAAACGAGAAAACTGAGAGACGCGTTTCTAGATGGAGCTGTCGATTTTCACGCAGTTATATTTGATACTTTTCTTGAAATTGACATTTGAAAATGATCGGTAGAATTTACGAAGAGCAAAGTTCAAATATGAATGATAGACTTAATTATATTCAAAGTTTAAACGTATGAACATGTCTAGAATTCTTAGAAAACAGGCTTTCTAAAAATATATAGTTTTATATACATAATCTATAAAGCAAAGGCGAGAATGAGAGAAATGTCATTGAGCGAGTGTTGATCAGTACAGGTGGATAGCTTAACTTACAGTTTTGGAACAATAATTCTGCCATATTATATCAAGGCGACAAAACGTTATAATCAGCCTGTTGTGTGAAGATGGGGAGCGGTTATGGGAGGATGGAATAAATTTTGTTCGGAAAAATTACATGAACATCTCTGGTGCGAGAGCCGCACGAGCGGAGTATAGGCGACTTTTACGTATAAGCTTACGACCTTGACACATTTTAACGTACACAATACTGTTATTCTAAATAATGCCCCGAGAATAAAATCCGTATAGTTCTTAAGCCCCGCAGAAGTTTACGGTACAGCCTTCTCCTTTTCACAAATACTGTCCACCATCTTCCCTGAGGGAAGTCGATGAACTTGTGATATAGCCAACATGCCTTCGGTGAGATACCTGCCCACCTACACACTTTTAACGTTGTTTTTTTTCTAAAGATATTCTGTCAATGTGTTACGTGAACACCTGGTATGCAAAACCCTGAAAATTGCCCATTTGTCATATACTATTCAATGCAAACATATAGTTCATTCTGTTCGTTGCAAGGAAAAGGGGAAAACATCTTGGAACTTTTTGACCTGTGATTAAAAAATACAAAGGATGGCAAACGTCGACTTGATTGGCTAGCGTTGATGGCGGCGTGCAGATCACATAATTTTGTTTACACGGCTGATGAGCATACTCAAGCCTAAAATCGAGAAGTCCGTTATAAAGCTCCCATGTATGTTTACTAACTCAGTGAATTTGGAATTGTCGAAGCAATGGAACGGAACTGGTCGCCAGCAAATTCACGAGATAAGCACATTACACTGCAGAAAAAATTATCAGCCTATTCCGGTGTCACACTGGTGAAAGAAGATGTCATGTTTACATGCGAAAAAACCCTCTTGCTGTCCCGTCTTTGAAGCGAAAAAAATATTTCTCCATATCAACATAGAAAGCTGTGTTTCATGCGTAGTAAATAGCTTACACGCTTAAAACTAGAGTGTTGAAACTTACTCGTAAAGTGTTGAAATGACTCTTTAAGTGTGTCCACAGGGACTGCTCGTTTAAGTGTTGTCCCTGTGGACACACTTGAAGGGTTATTTCAACTCTTTACGAGTAAGTTTCAATACTTTAGTTTTAAGCGTGTAGTTTTATACCATAAATGCTCGTATTCAAAAGTGACGTAAAACCGCATCGGTGAACGTTTGAAATTGAAGTTTGGTTGTTTTAATATCTTCTGCATACATTTGAACACCTCCAACCGAAATCTAATGCAATGTTCTTCTCTACCGTGATCACATATTGAAATTTTCATGTTTAAAATAATTGTTAATTTCTCTGTTCACTTTGGCGATGGTGTTTGCGCAATGACTTTTCATCGCATAGCTCCATCGCATAGCCCCATCGCATAGCTCCATCGCTCCATCGCATAGCTCCATCGCTCCATCGCTCCATCGCTCCATCGCCTTTTCATCGCATAGCTCCATCGCTCCATCGCTCCATCGCCTTTTCATCGCATTTTCATCGCGTCTTTCATTTCTGATTTTCCATCGCATTTTCATCGCGTCTTTCATTTCTGATTTTCCATCGCATTTTCATCGCGTCTTTCATTTCTGATTTTCCATCGCATTTTCATCGCGTCTTTCATTTCTGATTTTCCATCGCATAGCTCCATCGCTCCATCGCTCCATCGCTCCATCGCCTTTTCATCGCATAGCTCCATCGCTCCATCGCTCCATCGCCTTTTCATCGCATAGCTCCATCGCTCCATCGCATACCTCCATCGCGCATCGCATAGCTCCATCGCATAGCCTCATCGCGCATCGCATAGCGCGACTTTTCATCGATTTTTCATCGCATAGCTCCATCGCTTCATCGCATAGCTCCATCGCGCATCGCATAGCTCCATCGCATAGCCTCATCGCGCATCGCATAGCGCGACTTTTCATCGACTTTTCATCGTATAGCTCCATCGCTTCATCGCATAGCTCCATCGCTCCATCGCATAGCTCCATCGCGCATCGCATAGCTCCATCGCTCCATCGCGTTAAATTAGAAATGAAAGACGCGATGGCCCCTCTCGGCCATCATACAAATTGCATAAAACGGAGAGAAGCCTTTAGAATAGTTAATTGCTACAGACATATAATAATTAAACTGGCTACTTTCATTCAATCTGAAAGTAAACAGTTTAATTGACAGATACATGTACATGATCTATTTTCTCGCGTACGGTTAGGTTGTGATCTAGATTCGGTACATTATCTATAGCGTCCAATAATGAGGTCAGACGACCCAATTTTGAAACCGTTGAAAAAATTGTAGTTTTCGTTTTCTTTCGACATTTTGGATCTATGTGCTAAGATATTGTGATGTGAGAAATAAGGGTACATCTTCCATGTAAGAGATCACGAAACGGATAATGCTCCCCCCCCCAACAATACAAAAGGAAACGATTATAAGGGTAGTGAATGGGTCTGAGTTGAGCTTTCTTTTCCCTGTGAGACAGTTTGCAGCAACACTTTGACAAGGTATATTCTGGCGGACGACAGATTGCAGCGATACTTTAAAACTGTTCATCATGAATGTATGATGGGGCCACCCCCCCCCCCCCAACAATACAAAATGATATATTCTGCCGGACGACAGATTGCTGCGGCAGTTTGGAACTATTTTTCCTGAGCGGCAGTTTGCAGTGACGCTTTGACAAGGCATATTTTGCTGGATGACAGATTGCTGCGACAGTTTGAAATAGTTTCCTGCACGACAAATTGCTGCGACAGTTTGAACCTCTTTTTCTTTGGCGACAGTTTGCAGCGACACTTTGACAAGGTATATTGTGCTGGACGACACATTTCTGCGACGCTTTGAAACTTTTACCCATCCTACATATTCCAACACTGAGTCGATATTTTGCTACTCTTTCTTGTAATCATATGAGGGGCCCTCGGTGGCCGAGTAAGTAACGCCGGAATCGCCCTACAGGAATTTAACACAATGTACCTCTGAACTCTCAATGTACAAACTGACAAATTATCAAATCAATAACCTACACATCATCAGATTTATTGCTGCTTAACCCAATGAACAGTTCATTCAGTGACAAACATATTCTCAACTTGTAAGTGATATGGTCATCCCTTTAATAATCCAATCACAGCATTTCAGCTATAGGAGTCAGATAAATTCTCCACCAAAGCGTAACTAGGCTAATGTCGAAGCTGGGTGTTCGGCATGAGTGTGCGTGAACTTGAGTTTCAAAGCACTGTTAGGAAGGAATATATCTGAAGTGCAGTGTCAAAGCGGTGTTAGGGAAAAATGTACGTGCAATCGAGTGTCAAAGCATGTCAGGGAGGAATAGATGTTTAGTCGAATGTCAAACCGGTGTTTGGGAGGAATATACGTGAAGTCGAGTGTCAACCAGTGTTAAGGAGGAATGTACGTGAAGTAGAGTGTCAAAGCGGTGTACATGGAGTCGAGTGTCAAAGCGGTATTCGGGAGGAATGTATGTGAAGTCGAGTGTCAACCAGTGTTAGGGAGGAATGTATGTTTAGTCGAATGTCAAAGCGGTGTTAGGGAGGAATGTATGTGAAGTCGAGTGTCAAAGCGGGATTAGGACTTAGGGTTAGGTATGCTTCATAACTATCAGGTTTAGGGTCATTTCAGCTATAAAAGTCAGATAATTTCTCAACCAAAGCGTAACTAGGCTAATGTCGAAGCTGTACGTGAAGTCGAGTGTCAAACAGTGTTAGGGAGGAATGTATGTTTACTCGAATGTCAAAGCGGTGTTAGGGAGGAATGTACATGGAGTTGAGTGTCAAAGCGGTGTTAGGGAGAAATGTATGTGAAGTAGAGTGTCAAAGCGGTGTACATGGAGTCGAGTGTCAAAGCGGTGTTAGGGAGGAATGTACGTGTAGTCGAGTATCAACCAGTGTTAGGGAGGAACGTATGTGAAGTCGAGTGTCAAGGCGGTGTTAGGGAGGAATGTATGAAGTCGAGTGTCAAAGCGGTGTTAGGGAGGACTGTATGTGAAGTCAAATGTCAAAGCAGTGTTAGGGAGGAATGTATGTGAAGTCGACTGTCAAAGCGGTGTTAGGGAGGAATGTATGTGAAGTAGAATGTCAAAGCGGTGTTAGGGAGGAATGTATGTGAAGTCGACTGTCAAAGCGGTGTTAGGGAGGAATGTACGTGAAGTCGAGTGTCAAAGCGGTGTTAGGGAGGAATGTAAGTGAAGTTGATTGTCAAAGTGGTGTTCGGGAGGAATGTATGTTAAGTCAAGTGTCAAAGCGGGAATTGGACTTAGGGTTAGGTATGCTTCATAACTATCAGGTTCAGGTTCAAGCTGTACGTGAAGTCGATTGTCAACCAGTGTTAGGGAGGAATGTATGTTTACTCGAATGTCAAAGCGGTGTTAGGGAGGAATGTACATGGAGTTGAGTGTCAAAGCGGTGTTAGGGAGGAATGTACGTGGAGTCGAGTGTCAACCGGTGTTAGGGAGAAATGTATGTGAAGTAGAGTGTCAAAGCGGTGTACATGGAGTCGAGTGTCAAAGCGGTGTTAGGGAGGAATGTACGTGAAGTCGAGTGTCAACCAGTATTAGGGAGGAACGTATGTGAAGTCGAGTGTCAAGGCGGTGTTAGGGAGGACTGTATGTGAAGTCAAATGTCAAAGCGGTGTAGGGAGGAATGTATGTGAAGTCGACTGTCAAAGCGGTGTTAGGGAGGAATGTACGTGAAGTCAAGTGTCAAAGCGGTGTTAGGGAGGAATGTATCTGAGGTCGAGTGTCAAAGTGGGATTAGGGCTTAGGGTTAGGTATGCTTCATAACTATCGGGTTAGAGAGCAATGCACATGGAATCGAGTGTCAAAGGGGTGTTAGGGAGGAATGTATGTGAAGTTGAGTGTCAACGCAGTTTTAGGGAGAAATGTATGTGAAGTCGACTGTCAAAGCAGTGTTAGGGAGGAATGTATGTGAAATCGAGTGTCAAAGCGGTGTTAGGGAGGAATGTAAGTGAAGTTGATTGTCAAAGTGGTGTTCGGGAGGAATGTATGTTAAGTCAAGTGTCAAAGCGGGATTAGGA
>JAVTVY010030445.1:0-13262 GCA_036873755.1 Hanleya hanleyi | reverse complement strand
CCATAAATGTTCCTAGCGATCTCTTACAGGACGCCCAGCCAGTGAGTGACATTTATCGGCGTCACTGGTCCATGATACGGCACTGTTTCTACCGTCATCGCCCTATTCAAGATATCTACAATTTCCGACTGACCGACCTCGCCCGTCTACGCAGCTACATGGAAGCCATCTTCAATGGCCAAGCTACGTCCTTCAAATTGAATCTGGCGTTTGGTTATGTGCTGCGGCATAAGGAGACAGACCAAGTTCGATACTTTTACCCGAGCAGTAACATCCGGGTATTTGACCAACCGTTTACCATCATTAACCGAGTGTCGCTAAAGACGATGCTGGAGAAACTGGACACCATGGATCCCTTGAAATGGGCCCAACAACAACGCCCCAACACCAAGTGGACAGTGGAGAGGGTGACCAATGTTGCGTTCTTCGTGACCAAACTACGGAATATTGCCATCGGGTGAATGTATTCACCCATGCACTGATAGATACTCAGAATGCACAAACATGTATCTGAGGATATGTTGCCTCAACGGTATCCTGGCCTGCCCGACGATGATTAGAATAAACGGTTCAGATGGTACTTTCTGAAATGGAGACTTCTGATTGGACAAGATTACATCTAACGGACAGGAACGAATATGAAACATGCAAATGGTGGCCTCTGATTGGATAAGAATCTTCTTGAATTGTAAATATACCCAACGCGGCTCCCCCAGCGTGGGTGTGATGTAACATTGGGAAAAATAAAATATATGAAAAAAACTTCTTGTTGTTGTTGTTCTCTCATGTGTCATCCTTGTTGTTGTTGCTGTTGTTGTTCTCTCTCCGGTCTATATCATGGCGTTATGTTAGAATGTTAAGGTGTAACGACGAGCGTTGACGGGCATCACTGCATTTCGAAGAATTAGTGACAATTCCATGGAATATCAGAGCTTCTGATCTATTTCACCAGGGCGTTGAAGCATTAAGAATGGTGTTGGTGGGCGTTGCTACAAGATGACACCTCACACGGTCCATTTGGACCACGGATGGTCCATCTCTACACCAAATACCTCCTTTCACTGCCCCAAAATGCTCACTTTCGCTACTACTCCTACTGATGACGTCACCAATGACGTCACAGATGACGCGAACATACCTCAAATCGGAATGTACACCCCGAGAGCTACACAATGAGACCTCACACGACGCATTCGGACTAAGGATGGTGCATCTCTACACCAAACTCACCCTCACGCACCCACAAAATGTCCACTTTCGCTACTACTCGTACCGGTGACGTCATCAATGACGTCACAGATGACGCAGACATCCCTCAAATCGGAATGTACACCCCGAGAACTACAAGATGACACATTCCAGGACGCATTCGAACCGTGAATAGCCCATCTCGATCCCAAATACCTTCATGTACTGCCCGAAAATGACCACTTTACTTACTACAACCAACTGCGCCTGCGCAGATTGACGCGACTTGCATTCAAAAACACGCCATTCTGACTCTACCCCACACAAGCTTCACTTTGACACCCTCCACGACCCATTCGGACCCATAGCGGTCCATCCAAATAACATCCTTCACTGCTAAAAAATGCCCACTTTCGCTACAACTTGTACTAATGACGTCACCAATGACGTCACAGATGCTATAAATATCCCTGAAATCAGGGTCTATACTCCGAGAGCTACAACATGATACCCCACACGACGCATTCGCAACGCGGATGGTCCATCTCTACACCAAATACCTTCCTGCACTGCCCCAAAAGGCTCACTTTCGCTAATACTCCTACTGATGACGTCATCGATGACGTCACAGATGCTTCGGACATGCCTCAATTCGGAATGTACACCCCGAGAGCTACAAAATGACACCTCACACGACGCATTCGGACTAAGGATGGTGCATCTCTACACCAAACTCACCCTCACGCACCCACAAAATGTCCACTTTCGCTACTACTCGTACCGATGACGTCATCAATGACGTCACAGATGACGCAGACATCCCTCAAATCGGAATGTACACCCCGAGAACTACAAGATGACACCTTCCAGGACGCATTCGAACCGTGAATAGCCCATCTCGATCCCAAATACCTTCATGTACTGCCCGAAAATGACCACTTTACTTACTACAACCAACTGCGCCTGCGCAGATTGACGCGACTTGCATTCAAAAACACGCCATTCTGACTCTACCCCACACAAGCTTCACTTTGACACCCTCCACGACCCATTCGGACCCATAGCGGTCCATCTCTACCCCAAACACCTTCATGTACTGCCCCAAAATGGCCACTTTACTTAATACAACCAACTGCGCATGCGCAGATTGACGCGACTTGCATTCAAAAACACACCATTCTGACTCTACCCCACACAAGCTTCACTTTGACACCTCACACGACCCATTCGAACCGTGATTAGCCCATCTCTAACCCAAACACACCCCTATGCGCGCGCTGCGGCCGGGGCGGAATTCAAAAAAAAATTTTTCAAAAAAAAAAATCTTCGTACACAAGATCAACAAAATTTTATTTTTGAGGTAGCGGGTCGAGTGAGGTATCATATTGAAGCTGACGTGAAATGCTTCACATTGATACCTCACTCGACCCCATTGGACCACTAGGGGCTGCCCTAACGCCCAAAAGGTTATTGGTGGTGGGTGGTGGTGATGGCGTAAAAAATTTTTTTGGAGGTAGTGGGTCGAGTGAGGTATCAAATTGAAGCTGCCGTGAAATGCTTCACATTGATACCTCACTCGACCCCATTGAACCATTAGGGCTCCCCTAGCTGCAAAAATAAGAAACGCCATGACCACTACCCACCACCAATAACCTTTTTGGAGTTAGAGGCGTCCCTAATGGACCAATCGGGTCGAGTGAGGTATCAAATTGAAGGTGACGTGAAGCAGCATCTGATAGACTGGGTGTGGGCTTGAATTAGGGTGATTCTACGCATGCGCGAAGATTATATCAAAAATATCAATATTCAAAATAGCCTTTTTGGGGTTAGAGGCGTCCCTAATGGTCCAATCGGGTCGAGTGAGGTATCAAATTGAAGGTGACGTGAAGGCGCATCTGATAGACTGGGTGTGGGCTTGAATTAGGGTAATTCTACGCATGCGCGAAGGCCGAAGGCTATGAAACTAGCCTTTTTGGAGCTAGAAGAGCCCCTAGTGGTCCGATGGAGCCGAGTGAGGTATCAATGTGAAGGTAAGATGAAGGGACATATGATGGACTGGTGTGGGTTGAACTATCAGCATTCTGCGCATGCGCAAGAATGGAAATAGACGTTTTGGAGCTATTTGACTATTAAAAAAGGAAAAAGAATGAACACATTTTTTAATTTTCTACTATTTTTTTATTAACACACAATGAACGTATTCACAATTGAATTTAATACACATTAACAGTGAGTATTGAATTTTTAAATACACATTAACAGTGAAAAAACTCTGAATTTTTTTTGTAATACAATTATACACTCTCCAGATCAATACATGTTTTCCTTGTTCTCAATAGTTCGTCAACAAGACTTGTTTGAATTTATCATCATCTTTCTGGCCTTGGTGCACATAGATGTACGTCACAATCTCTTCACGTGGGATTTTGGAAGGACAAGCCGCTACCACTGCCAGGGCGATTTCTGTCTCGTCACATAAAGGTAAAAACATGAATGTCTCCTACGGGCCACCGTATGATAAAGAGATATGGACTATCAGTATTGAAAGTGATGCAATTTGCAGTTGTTACGGTTCGATAAATAATCTGAGATGAACTGAATGATTGTGGTAGTAGGCGTGGCATAGTAGTAAATTTATAAATGACCCGTCACTGCGCGTGAAGAATGGCTACATTTTGCATCGGTGACAGCTGTCACTCAGACCAGGTCAAGCAGATGGTTGACCGCAGATGTGTTTTCAGTAGAGTTGATGGATGCTAGGTGAATGATGTGTAAATTTTGACAAAACATAAGGTAGAACTGGAAAGACTATCACTTGGACTTCGGCTGAGTTGTAGGTGAGCTTGTAATTTACAGTGATTTCAATATATCACGTAAACCGCGCTACGTGCCCAAGGATTGATGCCAAGGTCGGAGGGGGACATTTCCTAGCATGGATATTATTAAAAATTAATGTATATTACATACGTGTACGACGTTGATTGGTGTTACTCTGTGATACTGGTCAATGATACTGGTCAGGCAGATGATTACACACAGGCAGTGATCAGGGAGGTCCGTTAGGCAGGCGGGCAGGAAAATCGGTGAGGCAGGCAGACAGGTCAGGTAAGTCAGATTGAAATACACCCCTTTCCCTAAAAATGGACTCCTTTTATAGCCAATTGACCTCATTTGCATATTTTCAGTAACCACAGGCCGCCATTTTGAAACACACCACCCATAACACACACAAACAAGCCGCCATCTTGAAAACGACCACCCCTAACACACACAAACAAGCCGCCATCTTGAAAACGACACCCAAAGACCTCATTTGCATATTTTCAGCGGACAACAGGCCGCCATTTTGAAAACGACCACCCCTAACACACACAAACAAGCCGCCATCTTGAAACACATATGCAAATGAGGGCTGGGGATCGGGAAAGTGAAATGCTGGGGATCGGGAAAGTGAAATTGGCCGCCATCTTGAAACCGACCACCCCCACCATACACAAACAAGCCACCATCTTGAAACACATATGCAAATGAGGGCTGGGGAAAACCCATTACACACACAAACAAGCCGCCATCTTGAAACCGATCACCCCTAACATACACAAACAAGCCGCCATCTTGAACATATGCAAATGAGGGCTGGGGAAAACCCATAACACACACAAACAAGCCGCCATCTTGAAAACGACCACCCCCACCATACAAAAACAAGCCGCCATCTTGAAACCGACCACCCCTAACATACACAAACAAGCCGCCATCTTGAAAACGACCACCCCCACCATACAAAAACAAGCCGCCATCTTGAAACACACCACCCCCACCATACAAAAACAAGCCGCCATCTTGAATAAACCCAATTTTTGGAAAAACCCAGTGCAAGTGCACTCATAGGCCACGCCCCAATAACCCCCTCGCTCCGCCCCAAATGACGTCAAAACAGGTTCTCGCGCATGCGCAGTTGAGGGGTAAAGGTAGCAGATCCTTACTACCTACTACTGCTGACTCATCAGATTTTCGCTGTACGCGTGGTATTGATATATAGCGCGGGCTGTTTGTAAAAATTTTCACAACTGGTTAATCCAGTAAGAGATGAAATTATATAATATTCAGTTGGTTTTTGGCTTGAGTTTCCCTTTGGAATCATTCATAGTTCATTTATCAAAATATAAAATTAAAATAAAAAGTATTGTACATATGCGAATCCAACCGTTATGTGCGATTCGATCAAAAAGATATGTATTTGATATAAATATGAAATCACTGCCGCGAATATTCTTATAATAAATAAAATTAACTTGATGGTGATTTTTTTAAATTATTCACATCTCAATAGTTTAAAAACTGTACCAAAACATGAATGGATACCCTTTCCTAATGTATGTTTTATTATAACAAAATATACATATTTAATTACACTATTTTTCACCTTAATTAACCTAGAAATTCTCGGCTAGAGGGCTAAGCTGTTCTGGGTTATCGCCATGCGTCCATTCACACCCCTATCATGCCTGTGCCGTAATCATTCTGATAATGCAATCAACGAACTCGAATCCACTTATGACCTGTACCCAGTAATTTACTAAACAAGATATTGTGACTATCATCCTGTATCATTAATACATTGTCGACTCACACGATTACTGAATAAACATGTAATTTTGTCATTTACGCTTCCCCAGAGTAAATCTGAGCGCCAACGTCACAGGAAGGAAGGTACAGGAATATGAAAAGATATTTCCAGCATACGCCGTACTTCGGCTTGTAGGAGACTACAGATCGTGAATCATATATATTATTCGGTTATCTTACGCATTTATACAGTATAGTATAGTAATATAGGTTTTTCCATCGACAAATCCGCAATCAACATTACATGTAGGTCCCAGTTAGCGGATAGAGCGGCTTACGACGGCAACACGGCCTATGTGTCAAATATCACTTCGCCTCACGATTCTCTCGCGCCTTGAAAAAACGATTCTCTCGCGATTGAAGATTCGCGATCAAGAACGGATCGCGCATGGGTAAACGATTCAAAAACGATATCGCGAGAGAATGTTTTTTTCCAGAAAAGGTTCAATCATCTTTTCTCATTTTTTTCTCGATATCCTCGCGACTGATTCGCGATTGACCGTTTTTCAATCGAGGAAATTGAAGAAAAATCGCGACTGAAGAAAAAACGATTAAATGAAACGATCCCTTATGTGTCAAAACAGAGAATTACGAATTGAGATTGGTATTTTTCAATATCTACAGTACTCCTGAAGCCAGAATTCTGTTCTGACACATTTGATAAAGCAGTTATAATGATGAACAGAATTCGAACCTTACGGACATTGGTAACCACGGAAGACTGCACTGAGTGTTCAGGAAATGTGTCAAAGAAGATGAATCTCGAATTTAGTTTGGTATTTTTTGGTACTCCAGAAGCGAGAATTCTCTCCTGACACCTTTGATGATAAAACGCAGTAATAATACTCTACAAAACATGCACCTTTTCGACCTTGAAAACTGTGGAATACACGCGTCTGGTCCGTCATTCAATATTCAGCCGTCGTCCATTAAAGAATTTCCGTGTCCATAATCCAATCGCCTAATTCATATAATAACACTGGCGCTAAATTAAACTAGGCTGATTTCCTGCAAGGCAGAAGCGGTCAAACAGTTTTTAACGATGCCAGCAAGACATCACGATGTTCCAAAATATCAAAACCGTATCGATGATCAATATTCCTAATCCATGTGATATACGTTCTAAAGTCGTTATCTAGAGTATTATGTATCTCAGTCATGCTTTGGTTGTGCATGCTCATATGAAAACTATGAGGATATTGGAATACATAGGGTTATACAGCCCCTAGCCCCGGGTTAAGCAGAATTAGACACAAGTTACGAAACGTACCGCCATAGATCTTGCACGATACGCTCCCATTTTGCTATCAGCATGTGATATGTATCGTCAAATTTGAGAAACTTCGAGTGGAGGCGCTTGATGATATAGCCCATTTTTACAAGTTCATTAAAGACATTGAACGAATCAGCATATACATATGAAATGAGTCAAAGCAGATAAATCTCAAATTGAGATTGATATATTTCAATACCTACAGAACTCCAGAAGCGAGAACGCTGTCCTGACACATTTGATGAAAATAGTAATAATTCTGTACAGAACTTGAACCTTATGGATCTCGGAAACTACAAACAACATTAGACGAAACAGCGCTATTAAACAGCGCTACACGAGAAACATCACTAGAAGCGATAATTCTGCCCTGACACCACCAACAAACCGTAATAATAGTGTATAGCAGCACATATGTGCTAACAAGCGAGATCATGATATTGGGGATTATATATCATTAATATTGATTGATAATCCGAAACAACTACTTTGAGTTACACGAATACATATAGTGATGCCCTATTCTGAGGCTGTTGTAGAGTCAGAACATATATGGAGAGTGGGTATGTTTGTGGTCATTTCTTGTTTGATATTAAACCTACAAGTAAGTTTCCAAGAACATACTGTTAATGTGACAATTTTAATGTTAATTTTAGATGACCCCTTAAATAGTTATGAAATTTTCAAGAGATGGAAAATCATTGACCTGTAAAGAGTAATTTATTTAACATTGTATCAACAAATCTTATTGAAAGTGGTCAGCGATAACATACTGTGGGAAAACATGTCAATTGCAATAGAGTAACGCTAAAGCTCGCAACATATAAAATTTACTCAACGAGTGTCACAACTTCCATATTAAATAGTCACACGCGTAAGATCCTCGATGACTGACCTGGGCTAGGATTAGGGTCGAGCTGGAGCAGTTACAAGCGTCTAGTCGGTCATCCATAATTCAGCCGTCGTCCGTTAGAGAATATCCGCGTCCATAATCCAAAGACCTATTCCATATTCCATATAACAGTATTAGCACAAAATTCAAAAAGACAATTATAGTATACATAAACATAGGCTTGTTTCCTGCAAGAGAGAAGCGGTCAACAGTTTTCAACGATGCCGGCAAGACATCATGATGTTCCAAAATATCAAATCCGTATCGCTGATCAGTATTCTTAATCCATAATATTCGTTGCAGATTCGTCATCTAAAGAATGATGTATCTGAGATGAAGTTCTCGCAACCATTCTAAAGAATGATGTATCAGGACACAACATAACTGATTGAATGATTTCCACTGTGTGAAAGAAGCTCACGGACAGTCGGAACAAGGCAGTGTGTTGAAGAATCACTGTAGCCGATTTGAATTTCACGGACACTGAATCTGTCAAAATACGAACCTCAACAGGTCTGTAACCTTGTGCCCATGGGCCACTTTCTGTCGTGTATGTTCATGTCACCGAAAACAAGTTGAATAATGGGCGGATTTAGGACGGAGGCTGTCAAATTTCCGGGAAGCGTTACCATATTTGGTCAACATCAATGTGTAAGGGTCAAAGCATACTGATATTATCTGGGCACACTTGAATTGATAGATCTAAATGTATTTCAGCAGATTTGTTCGACATTCACTCTCATATGGAACTGTATGACCGAATCAATGATGGCCTTATCACAGCTGTTGGAAAATATCAATAAATTACCCGAGGTCATTTCCAGTATAGTGCAGGGGACAAGGTCAAATAAGTGGCCACAATAGTTGGGTGAAGCCGACTAAAAATGAGATATTCAGCTCATGCAACCAGGATAAGGCGTTATATTGTCGTCTTATCTCGGGAAACGGAGCGACACTTTGTTGACTTCGGTGTGACGGGTCTTATTCAAAGCCATAAACGACGTGCTTTTGACCTTTGTTCATGGGGTAAACCTGCGAAATACCTCGTGACATCGCGAGAATTTAGACAAGTTGTACAAAAAATACATACCTTACCTTGAATCGGCGAAAGTTTGAAAGATGTTCGTTTGAAGTCTTCTACAGGTAAGTAGTATTTCATTTGAGGACGATTGAAATTTGGGACGAAATAGGTAAGAATTTCGTGCCATGCCGTTATTCCTGAGATGGGGTATACGAAAGATAACATGAACTAGCCCCCTGTCACTCTCGGTACCCTGCGTACCTCGATGGAGCGTGACATTTCTTCCACTATCCTATTGTGTGTAGTAGTGACGGTGAACAATTTATCCATTACATGTGATCATAATTTATATCCGACATACCAATAGCTAGCTGCAGCGGCTCCAACGTGAAAATGGCTTCTTCAAGTAAGTCTTCTGGCCATAATTCTCTATTAGCTGCTAACCATTTATACACTGCTTGGCGTACGAGAACGGTGAAATAATATGTCACCAGACATTCGCCACAAAACCTAGTTAGACAACATGGAGGATCGGGATAATGTCTCTGCATATTCCGGACAGTCTCCATGTAATAGGGGTCTTCGTTTGCTAGCGCTACATAGTCTGGAATATAGAAGAAATCTCGCAACCATCCGAATCCCAGTCCTCCAAAAGTACAACACCATACAAACGCCTGTCTGTCCCGTCGGAGGTAGAAGTGATGCAGGCCGAGCAGCCCTCCCATAAACCACAATATGTATGCGATACGAATATCTTTCTGAGCCATATTATCTGCAACGAAATGTCTGCTATAGATATAGGCACTTATTCTCCTCTGGCCATACTGTATATACCGATAACAGTCCTACAACTGTCGGTCTAACAGGCGCACTGATTGGCCAAATTCGAATCCTGACCTCAAAATCGGTGAGCGCCCGTTCACAGGGCCAGAAATGAGTCTGAACAATAGACTAATGGTTCACTATGCGATAATTCGTTTCTTTACTTGCTTCTTGACGTGCTGTCACAGATTTCACTCTGTGATTCAGTTCAGTAGTTCAGTAGTAATTCTCCCAAAGTCCAATGTTCGTAACTTTCTGCACTGAGGATGTTCTGCGTGCTCGGCACTTGCAAAAGTCATTTAATTCAGTTCTAATGTCATTAACTATCTATGCAATAAACAACACTGTTTGTATTGCTTGCACGTTGCGAGAAACTGTTCTGCTGAAAATCAATCCCGTTGATGAACAATTTTGTAGCCGTGTCCGCTCCTTCCAGATGCAGTATTTATCTCGAAGAATCCGAACCGTTGCACGCCTTCATAGTGTGGTCCTTCTCTAAAGACTTTCAACACTGCTTACAACATCTCCCTCAAAACAACATACCGGTACGTCATGCATTCTTACCAGTGCACTGGTGAATACATTCCGGCTCTATATCTCTTAGATCAGTTAACGCGCGACCTATTTCCTCTGCTGCCACCGAAAAAAAAACCCTAAAATTTTCATTCCCGGCAAGATTGTGTATTATATATCTATTTCATGCTCGAATACCGCCTTTCTGTGCATGACTGATTTGTTCCATTTAATTTTCTTATCTATGCCAACCTCCACACAGCGCATGCACCACTGGCTCACTCCACTGTGTCACTGCCCTCAATATCGTAAGTTGACCTTCACAACCTAGCTATGACGTATACGGAAACACACACTCGGTTCAGTTTACATCCTTACGAAAAACTCCATCAGTTCTATTCACGGGTGAACTACATGTACTCTTCGTATGTTTATTTGTATCACCCGGCGAAGTTATATCTAACATTCTTTCATTCTTTTTATGAACCAAGCAATGCTTTTATATAACACAGAAACGAAAAGTAATTGGAACATTCGACTTTTGATATCTTATGATGTCACTCAAATTGACGAGATACCAGGATGGTTTTGCAAATTATACCTGAACTGGGCAGCATTAATTGGTCATAATACTGTCACTGTCCCCATTTTAAACATGCTACAAACAAGTAACTGAACTTATCTCAATCGAGTCTTTTTTTTATTTCATCACTGCAACAACAGCCAGTTACATAAAAAAAAATAAAAAAAAATAAAATCACACGCATCTATATATGAGTAGTAGTATAACAGCAAATTGAGCCACATTGACCTAAAACATTTGCATATTGGGGGCGGTCACGGGGCGGCTCTCGTCCAATCAGAAGCGAGTAAAATTTGACCTCAGAAATTTGCATATTGGGGACGGTCACGGGGCGGCTCTCGTCCGATCAGAAGCGAGTAAAATTTGACTGCATGTATTCCTCCACGGTGATGTGGTCCTGGCGGTGATGCGGTCTGCCTCCGCGGAGAAAAAGTAGTCCCCAGACTGGAAATACGCTGCATGGTCCGATGGGGTCGAGTGAGGTATGAAAGTGAAGGTTATCGGTTGGTGTGAATGAGGCGTGACCTTTGGACATGTATAGACTTGTTTGTCTGGGGTTTTTCCCCATGCCGTCATTGACTCCCAAACTGGTGGGGTCAAAATGGCGGCATCGAGTGAGAGATCAAGGCATGTCCTGACTTGTTCTGGGTTGTACAGTTCTGCCATGCGGAGGATGGGTACTAGTATTTCGCTGACGTCCTAGTAATAAACATAATCTATAGGTGTTGTACCATGTTAATAGGATCAATCTAGCATCTGTACCACCCTAGGTTCGAGCGTTTATTGTCCCGTGTATCTCCGCAAGAAAACAACAAACAAAATGGCGGCTCCAGGATGGTGTGGGGACGCCCTTCCCACATCACGGCGTCGACCGTAGCGCCATCTGCACACATTGCCGCAAGGGAGACAACTCGTGTGGCCCAAGGTATGGACATAGCCGTGTTGGACCTAGGGGAGCCCCTAGTGGACCGATGGGGTCATATGAGGTATCAATGTGAAGCATTCGTGAAGGGGCATCTAATGGGCTGGGTGTGGGGTTGAAATAGGGGCATTTTTGCGCATGCGCGGTGGCCCAAGGGTATGAACATAGACGTTTTGGAGCTAGCGAAGCCAATAATGGTCCGATGGGGTCGAGTGAGGTATCGAAGTGAAGCATTCGTGAAGGTGCATCTGATGGACTGGGCGTGGGGTTGAAATATCGACATTCTGTGCATGCGCGGTGGCCCAAGGGTATGAACATAGACGTTTTGAGGGCTAGGGGAGCCGCTAATAGCCCAATCGAGTTGTATGAGGTATGAAAGTGAAGCATTCGTGAAGGGGCATCTGATGGACTAGTGGGTTGACATAGCGTTATTCTGCGCATGCGCCGTGGCCCAAGGGTATGGAAATAGACGTTTTGGTATCTAGGGAAGCCCCTAATGGACCGATGGAGTTGTATGAGGTATCAAAGTGAAGTATATTTCAAACATGGGTGGGTGCATACAAATTTTTTCCTGAAAAAAACCCCGGAACACGGACTTTATCCTAAAGTGCGTGAAAATGCCTATACGGGGTATCCGGGGTATATAGGTCGCCGGACTTAACGGGGCTTGTCTATCAATAGAGTTATCTCCCCCTAGTTCCAGGGTGGGTGTATGTAAAATTTTTCCTGAAAAAATACGGAACACGGACTTTATTCTAAATTACGTGAAAATGCCTATATGGGATATGGGGGTATAGGACCATCCTGGGAAACCTACTTCTCCACATTTGCGGTATAGGTTGTGGGGTCTCGTTTTCTTAGTCTCGTCAAAACAAACATGATAGGAAGTGTCCCGGAGCGAATCGGTGAAATTTTTGAAAAAGTACGATATAGCCCCATATAGTCCATACTGGGGGTATAGGATCAATGGTTGTCCCCCTGGGAAACGTACTTCTATACATTTGCGGTAGGGTTGTTTGGATTTGTTTTTCACGCCTCGTCATTTAGAACATGATAGGAAGTGTCCCGGAGCCAATCGGTGAAATTTTTGAAAAAGTACGATATAGCCCCATATAGTCCCATACTGGGGGTATAGGATCAATGTTTGTCCCCCTGGGAAACCTTCTTCTATACATTTGCGGTATAGGTTGTAGGGTCTCGTTTTCTCAGTCTCGTCATTTAGAACATGATAGGAAGTGTCCCGGAGCGAATCGGTAAAATTTTTGAAAAAAGTCACCGAGACCCATATAGACCCATATAGTCCCATACTGGGGGTATAGGATCAATGTTTGTCCCCCTGGGAAGCCTTCTTCTATACATTTGCGGTATAGGTTGTGGGGTCGCGTTTTACTCGTCTCGTCATGTAGAACATGATGAGAA